>JAJOOR010007135.1:0-26245 GCA_036250505.1 Solanum acaule | reverse complement strand
CAAACAGATAAATATAGAAACAGTGAGCTATATAGGACTATCGCAGACACTAAGGGAGCTTTCGTTCAACCAGCTTTATACGAAGCATTTGGACTAACCGTTATTGAAGCAATGAACTGTGGATTGCCTACATTTGCTACAAATCAAGGAGGACCTGCAGAAATAATCGTCGATGGAGTCTCAGGCTTCCATATTGATCCTTACAATGGGGACAAGTCGAGCAATAAAATAGCTGACTTCTTTGAGAAATGCAAGGTTGATTCTATATATTGGAACAGGATATCGGAAGGAGGTCTCAAGCGCATTGAGGAATGGTAATAAACTAGTAATTAAAGATAAAAATGCTTATCATCTTGTCTTCTCCATGATGTTTAAAATTGTTGCTTCGATGCAGTTATACATGGAAGATATACGCTAACAAAGTGTTGAACATGGGATCAATCTACGGATTCTGGAGACAATTCAACGTGGGGCACAAGCAGGCTAAACAGAGATATTTTGAGATGTTTTACAATCCTCTCTTCAGGAAATTGGTAAGTTATAAATGTTGATTACACTTACTAAGATCAACAAAAATGGAACCAAAAAAATACACATTGACTATGTTACTTATGAAATTTCACAGGCTAATAACGTTCCGATCCCATACGAAGAGCCCTTGCCAGTTGCTCCATCAGATGCTACTCAATCTCAAGAACCAAAATTACCAGTTCCAGTTCCAGTCCCAGCAGCTGTAGCAAAACTTCTGCCATTACCTACGTAAGTTCCCATCGCGATGCAACCTATGAATAACATATATATCTATGTGTAAAGTGCTAAACTTTCAAAAACATTAAATTTTGAACTCATGATCTCAAAAATACAATGTGTTCAATAACAAAGAGCTTTAAAGACTGACAACATTAAGTTTAAGTCTTGGATCCGCCTCTGCTACCTACAATGTGTTTTTCTTAATACAAGTAAAAAAAGTTGATTATTATGCTTATCTTGATTCTTATGTTCAAAACAGAATTGCACCTCAGAAAACAGAACAAAAAGAAGAAAAGAAGCAGGTTGATACTACTACATCAAGAGCAGAAATCGCGCAGCAAGCTACCCATTGGATTTGCCTATGTGTTTCTGCTTCAATCATCGTTTATGCTATGGTGAAATTGTACCGTATAGTTGAATGATCGAAAAATTAATTAACAAGTTCTCAAAATGTCAATGAAATAAAAGGAAAATCATCAAAGTGAGAAAATTCTAGCCTATGTCTGGTTCAATTGAATGTTAACAGTATTCTTGTACTGATGATCAATTACATTAATAAAAATTACCAGGCATTATGGTTGCATTGCACTTAGATCAGATGGGAATATCATTTTTTTAAAAGCTTAACTTAGATTTATATATTGATAACGTAAAAATATTGTCCTCGCCTAGATGTTACATAGTACTCTCTTCGTCTTTTGACATAGTTTGACTTGATACAGAGTTTTAAAAAGTTTTTTTTTTTGAAATTTGTGGTCTAAAATAAGAGATGTTTCATGTTTGTACAACTTAAAAAAAGTACTCCCTCCGTCCAATAATAATTGTCCACTATACTATTTTGGGATGTCCAACAATATTTGTCCACTTTATGAAATCAATGGATAATTTTACACTTAGTTTCTAATTTACCCATATCATTAATTATAGTCATTTCCTATTACATTTTTCAAGACATTATATTTATTATATTCAAAGGGTGATTAGTAAAATTATTCTTCTATTTATAGTTTCTTAAGAAGTGTGTAAAATTAATAGTGGATAAGTATTGTTGGATAGATGGAGTAGCTTTTAAATTAAAAAATAAAAAGTCAAACTGAAATGACTTTTAAGTCAAAAATAAAAAGTAGGTAGAGATCTACTTTTGGTTTTTAACTTTTTTAAAGCTCCCCAACTTATTTTAAGTCATTCTTGACTTATTTTAAGTTATTTTTATATTTGTCAAACACTTCCAAAAGTAAAAAACTGAATTAAAAGTAAATTTAACCAACTTTTAAGCCAATTCAAATACCCTCTAAGTAAAATGAACATTTTAAAATTCAATTGTTATTAAATCTAAAAATGTATCATTCTCTTTTAGACTGACTAAAAAAAATGATTCATATAAATCGAGATACGGGAATAACTTCTTGTTCTCCAAAATGAGTATATTCCAAGATTTAATTTTAAACATCAATTAATAAGTAGTGTAAAAATAAAATAAAATAGTTATGTCAATTATTGAGAAGTACATATGAGTGGAGAGGGTATTAATTCATCATGATTCACGAGGAACAAAAATCACGAATCATAATTCATACCTCCATTTCTTCAGCAAGAAATAACAACCCCACTTAATAAATACTTGCCCATGCAGATAGTGGGGTGGGGTGGGCGTGGGGGCGGGGGCGGGTTGAGCATGGTAAATAGATATACATTTTTTTGATACCGTGATCTTAGTATTGTGACATTTCATATGTATATTCAGTTTTCAGTATTTATAAAAATAAAATAAAATATCATTCCAAAATATAAAATATATATTACAATTCATATATAGTGGAGTATTATAATATTAATAAAATTTATAAATTAATTAATTATTTAGACGTTGAAATTATAATACTAATTAAAAAATTTATAATTTGATATTAGCACAAAACTTATTTATTCTTTAGACGTTGAAACTTTGACTAGTACTCTTTTTTGTATAATTGATTAACAAATAAAATTACTTGTTCTTTTAAAAAAAATATAAGATAAAATGAAACATACTATCATAACCAATACCATATTTCAAAATATTGAAACTGAACTTAAAAATATAAAATTAATTTGATAGGATAATAATATAGTAATATTTTTTTAAAAAAAAATCCAAAATTATTGAACCAATTTTTTTGATACATTACGATACAGTAGCATGCTCGTCCCTACATGCAGTAGCCTAGCTGTCGATCAATCACTCACATCACTCATCTGTCTCTAATGATGTTAGCTCAAACAGTTTATTTGTGAATATTATAAAAAATCATTCAAATATATTTATATCATAATAATTCATCATTCCACACTTTTTTTATAAGAATGACATATCTGAAACCACTCATATTGTATATGTTATACATATATAGCAAGCTGGACATGTTCCCTTTTGTTTTTTAGAAAAAAAAAAAGATACGTACAGTATCAAATTAAATACTACTCTGTCATATTCGATTTTTTTTTTTTTTTTAAAAAGAGCAAAAATTCTTGTATAAAAGATCGAAAAAAAAACACGCAACTCCAACGACAAGAAAAAAGATCCAAAAACAATATTGTAGTATGCCGACAGCAAATATATATTAATGAGACATGAATGAAGAAAATGCAGTTGGATGTCTTGATTGATACTGTCTGTTTCAATCGTTTCAATTTGTTCGACATATTTTGATAGTTCATGAAAATAAAAAAGATTTTTAAATTTTATAATTTTAAACATAAAATAAAAAAGGAAAATGATCATTAAAACAGATTAAAAAGGAAAGAAGATTAAATGAGAAATAGACTCATTGTTTTGCATTTACTTGTACTACTCACTCACCCTAATGAGTGTGAACGTCAGGCTTAATCAATATGGGCTTAAAAAATTAAGCACATGCTTTATTTAATTCTCTTCCGAAAGAAGAAAGTCTTGTATCTTCAAATGTACTCCCTTTGTTCCTATTTATTTGTCCTTATTTCTTTTTTTTAGTTGTCCTTAATTAATTGTCCATTTTGACAATCAAGAAAGGACAACAATTATTTACCTAGTATATCCTCAATTAATTACTTTGAAAAAGATGTAGAACTTCTTGAAAATCTTATGTTTTTAATTCAACCACTTCATAATTATATTAATAGATGTGAAATGATAAACTCACTGTGTCAATTATTGTTTTCTTAATAAGTGTGTCAATTTAAAAATGGACAAATAATTAGGGACAGAGAGTATCAAAATCATTATTTGGTCTCTAAAATATACTAAAAATCTCTATCTGATCACCTAACACGACCAAAAAAAAAAATATTATTCCACTCTGGTGCGATTGAATCAATCACCATGAGATACTCGTGAGTAGTGCAATTTTATTGATTTCAGTGAAGTGATATGCTCTTTAAATGTTGCTCATAATACAAGTATTACATATAATATTAGATACTCTAGACATTGATATTCTATATAAAGGAGATGTAGAAACCATATTTTCATCTCATAAGTTAAAAGACACTAGCTTTTAGTGCTATTTCACATTCTCACCGTCTATTAGTATATTTCTTGATCATGATGTCTACAGATTTTGGTAAAATTACTCGTGTGCACAATATACCAAAAGATGGGATGGCAAATTTAATCCGTTCAATTGCAGCAGAAAAGCATGAAGCTGGCCAGCCATTTTATGTACTCGATTTGGCCACAATTGAGAGGGTTATGGACAAATGGAACCATTCTTTTCCAAATGTAAAGTCTTTTTATGCTGTCAAGTGCAACACTGAGCTAGCACTTCTTACTAAACTAGCCAACTTGGGTGCTAATTTTGACTGTGCTAGCTTACTCGAGATTGACACTGTCTTAAATCTCGGAATTAGCCCAAATCAAATCATATTTGCTAATCCGTGTAAGGCTATTTCCCATATCAAACATGCAGCCGCTGTTGGGGTCAATTTCACTACTTTTGATTCTAAGCTTGAAGTTGACAAGATCAAAAAATGGCACCCACAATGCCGTTTGTTGCTCCGAATCAAAGCCCCTAGTGACAGCGGCTCCTTGCGCCCCCTCGGCAAAAAATTCGGAGCACTGCCCGAAGAAATTGAATCCCTCCTGCATTACGCTTGCAATGTGGCTGGTTTAAAAGTTGTAGGCGTATCATTTCACGTTGGATCTATAGCACAAGATCCCACCATTTATCGCGAGGCGATTGCCAATGCAAGGGCCGTGTTTGATGTAGCTGATTATCTCGGAATTCCTAAAATGCAAATTTTAAATATTGGTGGTGGGTTTAGATCCACCCCGTTGTTCGAGGAAATAGCTAGTGTAGTAAATGAAGCAGTCCAAGATTTTTTCCCCGACCCTAATTTAAAAATAATCGCGGAGCCTGGGCGATTCTTTCCTGAAACGGCTTTTACTTTAGTCACACATGTGATTGGCAAAAGAGTTAGAGGTGAGAAAATAGAGTATTGGATTGACGAAGGGATTTATGGATCGTTTAGGCCAACACTGTACAACAGTTGCTTTGTGGGTATTAAAACAATTTCAATGAAAGAAAGTTGTGAAATAGGCGAATCAACGATTTACGGACCAAGTTGTGACTCCCTTGATGCAGTGGCTGTGGACATAAAATTGCCGGAGCTTGAATTGGATGATTTGATAGTGTTCTATGACATGGGTGCATACTCAAAATGTGCAGGAACAAAGTTTAATGGATTTGATATGTTATCGACACCTACCTATATTGTTAGCACCAATTCTACCTAGAATTATATATGTCCAGAACAAAGAAAGAGTTGGATCAGCTAGCTATGCTTGTTATTTTCTTAATTTGTTTCCAATAATTAATTAGTTGTTGTATTTGTATTATTGTGAGATATAAGCACATGTCTATTTTATTACAAGCTTTCGAAATTATACTTTATTGTCATCTGATATTATTCAAGCTTTCCTATAGCTATTACTGCATCCATTCTTCTTTTTCAAAAAAATAGAAGGGGGCACATTCTCTTGAAAAGAGTAAGTTTTAGATACGTCATCTCGTTCTTTTCCTTGATCTCCTCTTTTGTTTTTAGAGTTTGGAGAAGGTGAAGTACTTACACCTACCTCTCGTAGAAATAGAATTGAGTAAATAAAATTCTAATCAGAGGCGGATCAAAGTAGGATTTGAGATTTATATATGAGTTCTTAGATAACGATCTCAAACTAATATATTGAAGAAATTAGATTCGGATCATCCACGTGGATCAATTCAAATTCATATATATTATAAATATTTAAGTATCTTTTGTCTATTACATAAGCTGAAACTCATGTGTTCTTCAAGAGAAACAAAATGATAAAAAATATTTTCTTCTTCAAACTTCTTCAAATCCTGTAAAGATTCTTGTGAAGATTTTTCTCCAAAATCAAGAACAAAACTTCTGTAATATGGATGCGATTATAGCCTGTGAATATGATATTTATGATTAATTTGCATTTGTCATTTCATTCACATCATAAAATATCAAAATGCTCTGAATCTTGATATTTGGTTTGTACATACCTTTAATTGATAACTTTGACAATTCTACTTTTGCTCATTATATATATATATATATATATATTTGTGAATGTTACTTCATTCACAACATAAATCATATGCTTTGAATCCTGATATTTTTCTTCTTCAATGCATGTCTACCATTCCCTTGATTAATAGTATCTTCTTCTTCTGGCATGTCTGCTTTTATAGTTGTGGTGTTGCTCATTGTACTGTTTAGCTAAACACGATATTGGTATGTTAAATCACTGTGTAAACTCTCTGTCCCACGAAAATACTGTTCATGTTTCCTTTCTTGAGAATCAAAAACTTTGACCAATAAAATATATCTTTTCACTTAACTATTGATATGAGCCAATCAAATTGCAACTTATAGTACTTTTTCGCATAGTTTTAAAATATCTTAATTTAATTTTAAAATGTTGAGCTCATCCATCTGATCTAATTTAACTCTGAAGATCAATGAACATGAAAGGTTTATACAGCTGTGATTTCTTGACAAACATTCTTTCAAGTATAGAGAAAAACAATAGCAAAGTAAAAAACGAAACAAGAGATATTTGGTTGTATTTAGATAACATAAAAGTGGCATCATTAGAGAGTTGAAACACTGTGAAGAAAGTTACAATGAGTATGATACAGAACAACTGCTGCACGATCAGTTGATAGGAAAAATTGCAGCTGCGTGTTTTTTGGCTGCAAACTCAGTTTCGTGTGCAGCTGAAAAATATGAAAGGAAACCAAAAGAATGTTGACAAAGCTAAAAAGTTGAAGAGTGTCGCGGACCTCCTGAATTAGATTATCTGCAGACCTAAGACTCCTAAACAGCCATTGGTTAATAAATAGAAATGCTGTGCAGAACACCAGAACTTCTGGCTGGTCAGGAGGAAACTCTACCAAAAAAGTGCTATGAACACACGCGGACCCTTCGAGATTCTCTCTCTTCTAAAACAGCTCCTGATGACTTGCCATCCCTCTCTGCTAAACATCTTTTGTATGGTACAAACCCCTTGCTCTTGGTTGTACATTTGGACTCAACTGTTTCAGAACTCCTGTTTCCATCATCAACTTCACTAGCTGAACCAATGCTTGAACCAGTCGATGATCCCTCTCTTTGAGGTTCTTCATCTTTTGGTCCCTGACAATGAGCAGCAGTCCCCACGGCTGTTTGGCCACACGATGAGATAGATCGATATATGGGATCTTGGTACCAGGACCACCAAGAAATTGTAGCTGCAGGGAAGGCTGCAGTACTCTCAGGATTGTTTTCAAGCATGTTTTGTGACAACCAAGAAGCTGGTGGAATCATATTCCCTGGAACCATGGCAAGTATAAACGGTGAATTTGCTTGGTTAGCTTGGAATGCATGAAGTACATCTTCATTGCTGATCTCGATTTCCTTTTCTGTGTTGTATAGAGCTGGCGGAGCAAGGTTATTGGCATCTGGTACGAAAACCGTCTTTCCAAACAGCTTGATACTTGCTGAAGGTGGTTCAACAGCTAGCTTTTCACCATTACACGAATTCTCCATATGAACTATATCACATTCCTGGAAAAAGGCACATACACACCTGAGGTAAGTCATACGTGTACAGCCTAAATAGCACTGCAAAGCAGATAGATCAAACTTAATGAAGAAATACCATGAACTCAGAATTGGTAATCGGGCAGGTACTAGCAGCTACTGGTTTTAATGCAACATGGATTTCCTCCACGGTGTTGGAGTTTGAGCTCATACTTTCATCATCATTCTCCGCAGAAATTACATTTGCAGTGTGTGCATCCGTAGTACAAGAGACTGGTGAAAAGCGAGAGTTCTGCTGCTCAGCAGCTGAATATTCAGCAGCACCTAAACCAATTGCTGGCAAAACTGAATCTGGAGAACAACTGTCCCTTCCTGATGCATTTGGGGAAGGAGACCTTTCAGGCTGACTTGAAACTGCCTTGTTAGCTACAGAAGAATCAGCTATCTTGCGAGGGTATGGATGCAGAGGTTTCTTCTTTGGCCGAGGAGGAGGTATGTCAATCGCATTTAGGGATTCATCACCATCATTCCCTGAATCTCGAGCAATCTAAAATGTAGATTAAAAATTCAATGCTTTAGCCACTGACTACCCAGGCATCTCTGCCTTAATTTGGACAGGATAGAGAATCAAGCAGACTTCCTATAATTTGTCACAATCTAGGGACCAACCTTGGCGAAAAACTTCTGCGCATGACTACGAATCTGAATTGCAGTTTTGCTTCCAACATATTCTGCATGATTAAAGAGACATGTTAGAAACTTCTATTTAGATTGAACCACATAAATGGGAGGGGGGGTCAGAAGAAGAATGGACCTTTTATCGGGAACGAACAACCTTATACCACACTTACCTTCTATTTGGCGCCAAGCACGGCCATACAACTTTATGGCTTCAAGAAATCTCTGGTGTTCTTCCTCTGTCCATTTCTCTCTCTGTTTTGTAATGGTATAAGGCTTCCTAGCCTGTTGCACATGAGATTAAGTGATTCAATTAAGCACCAATCGAGCTATATGCTATCTTACCTATCTCAAATGAACTGAAGGAAAATAACTTGGAATACATTCATGGGAGGGATGTTGACCTTAAGCACATTTTCATTGGCAAGACAAGTCGGGGCCTTTCCCTGATTAGCCTCAGTTTCCAACTTTGAGCTAATCATGGATGAGGCACCTTGCTGAGCCCCCTCAACTTGATTCTGTGGAATTGTGAAGAAAGCATACTTCATTAGAATATAATCCAAGTAAACTCAATTAAAATGAAATAAAGTGCCACAAAGAAAACCCAGGGCGCAGGCTTCCTCCCTATTCAGCAGACAAAATTCTAGCTCAAATCGCTCTCATTAAATCGTGCTTATGATTCCAATTAACATCAACTGCTCTGTGGTGCTAACATTCTATATTTTCACCCCCATTTCTACAAGCCATATGAACTTTGACAACCATCAGTTTACCTTTTCTCCCCAAACATAATTAATAGTAGTATTGTTTTTAAAACCAGACAGAGAGATAAAAGAACAACTACTACCACCGATAGCATCCCAAGGAGCACGCGAGAAGGAAAAACTGAAAGAGTTGGAAAGGCCTCGTAAATTTACTTCCATGTGCTTGACGTCATTGGAAAAGGATAACTAAGTATCCAAGTTGGAAGAAATGAGACTGAAGCATAGCTTCAAGCTTCTTGAAGCCATGGACTCACAAGGCAGAAGCTGCAGGATTCAAGACTCGAATTGAATTTGTGGTCTCAAGCTTGGCCTTAAGGACTTTCCCACTCACTGGACTGTTAAACCATAGCCTCAAATTGGCAATATATTCAGTTATTTGAAGGCAAGGAGTTTTATGACACACTTCCCAAGGGGACTATAAATTAGGGGCAGAGCTAGCACCTCAATTACGGGTTCAGTAAAACCCAGTAGCTTTAGCATCAACTCTATATTTGTGTCAAAAAAATTCACTTAATATGTCTAAACAATTTGTCAAGAACCCAATAACTTTCTTTTTTTTAGAATCTAGAATCCAATAACTCAAAATCCTAGCTCCACCTCTGCTAGAACTTAGAACCCTAGAATCATTGTTCATTAACTTACTTTTGAGAAGCTTAGCCCAAGTTTAACTGTCAACGACAAAAATAACAATTATGATACCAAAGATATTGTCCCTTTTCCTTAATAGGTGCCATCAAGTAGCATGTTTCTGATTATCCATTTGATCTTAGTGCTACATTCTTTGAGCTTGAATGACCATTGGCTACAACAATTCAAGTATGTTATCCAAATATCTGTGTTGTTCTGCTAATCCGTAGGCTAACAATATCTCTATTTCAAATTAGCTAGGTTACCGCGCTTCATACAAAGGCAGATCCAAGATATAATACTTTTGGGTTCAACCTTTAAAATTTCTTAGTATTGAACTCATTGTGTTTAGGGGTTACACTGGGTTTGTTGCTGTTGTTGTTGAACTCATTGTGTTATAAAAGAACTATGAGCTCAGATCTACTACTTATTGCAATTCTAGGGGATTTTTTACACATAAATCTATCATCCGTATCGAAAATACAGAGTTCATATGAACCCACAGCTAAATAGCTGCATCCGCCCCCGGCATCATGTGTAGCATCGTGTCATGGTTATCTACTTGCACACAAAGATGTAAAAGAGTATATTGGCAGCAATGTATACCCTATCATCAAACAAATTATTTCAACATTAGCTAAATTACATGTCCAACACCATTACAGAGACGTTTCAGCCAGATCAAAACCGAGAACAGATATCCTCACATCATATTAGAAACCATGAACAATGAATCAATGGTGTCCTCTTTTTGAGTAATGATATTTAGGTTTTACTTCAAGATTTGAATTAGTTAGAATCGGATTGTCACTCAACTAATAGTTATTATCTCAGAAAGTCAAGTCTAAAGATGACTTTCAGAGATAATAACTACCATCTGTCAAAACAAACCAATTAGGCAACTATGTTGACCTATGACCTATCCTCCATAGCATTTTCCCTGCCATTTAACTAAATTTTGCCGTTTCTAGAAACATAATAAGTTCCAAATATTCAAACAAACAGAAAACTTATCATTTATTCATCATAATTATCATAGCTTAACATACAGATGAACCTCAGCAGATGCACCTTTAAATCTAAAAAAAAATCAAAACTTTATATATTCAACAAACAAAGTCTACTTCCAGATATAGTAAGAAAACATCAAATTAAGAAATACCCATATTCCAAAATGAATCTTGAAAAAGAAAGAACTAAATTAAATATAAGAAAAGTCCACATACCACTGCATCTGCCACCATTGCTGCAAAAAAAAAAATTAAAGTTAGACCACAAAAAGATGGGTATTTTAGCTTCACTTCTCTTGCAACCCAAAAAAAAAAAACTTTTTGAGAAGTGGAAAAAATAAAACCAAAAAAATGGTCTGTAAAATAGGAGAGATGAAAAAAAATGAAGGGAAAATATAAGAACAGAAGAACAAGAATGGAAGGGGCAGAAAAAATTTGGGGGTTGGGGAGGTGGGGTATGCCACGTAGGATAATGAGAATGGATTTTCCATTTTTTTTTAATAAATAAAATAAAAAATTGGAATAGAAACATCAAGAAGGTTATAGAGAGTTGTTGTTTGTGGCTGTGAATGAATGTTTAGAGATGACACGTGTCAATGTAAGGCTGGCCCATTAATGAAACCATATCTCAATCTCACTCATAAATAGTGACACCAAAGTCCAAGTATGATTTGTTTTTTGCTATATGTGGAACATATTCAGCCAACCAATCATACATCCATATTAGGGAAACAATACATATATCTATATCAGTACTCTCCCCGTTTTAATTTATTTATTCTGTTTTCATATAACATAATCTTAAATAAAATATATTAAAATGTTCTTTAATTTTATATAGTTATTCTATATTCAAACTATAATATAGTTAAATTGTTATTTTATTATTCTTTATGAAATGTATTAAATTGATACTGAATAAATAAAAATAAACGGAGAGAGTAATATCTAAATAATAATATAATATCTTATCCATCACTTATTTTTTTATTATTTTGATTGATTCGAAAGAGAGTTTGTGGCTCTGATTCCTTGTCCTTTTTGGGTGGCTGATTTTGATTCTCTCTGTTTGGGCTTAGTTTAGTTTGTGGCCTTGAAATATTTTTCATGTGGGTTCTGCCAGTGTTGTTGCCAATGAAGCTACTATTCAATGCCTAAAAAGTATTTTATGGTCTTTGATTTATTTATTTTTAAAAAAGATTATTTGAATATTATTATTTAATTTATACTACTAATTTTTTTAAAAAAAATTGTGTTTTAAAATTAGATTGACCACGCCTAATTTAAGAGAAAAATATCTGATGTTATATACGTATAAAGTACAAATATTTCTGGATGAAGTTCAGGGAAACAAATATATTTAAGGGCCTGTTTGGTCATGCGATATAAAAATTTTGTGTTGTATATTTTCTCATAAATATAAAAATCTCATAAGTTGTAAAACTATTAGAATAACTCAAATTGTTTATTCAATCTTATCAAATAAACAAAAATTTATAAAATTGCGTAATAAATTATTATAAAGCTATCTCCACTTAAGTAATTGTTTCACCTAACTTTAATTCAATTAAAAAAAACTGAACATAAATTGTAGTGTACTAGTCTTTAATATAATCCTCGCACATAGTAGGACAATCTTCTCACGTTGAACCTGCAATTCTCGATTATATGACCGAGAAGACGAACCAACATTGTTACTTTGAGTTATTTGTTGGTCAAAGTGTTTTAAAAGATTTTATTGGGACTTGCCCTGGGGGGGGCTAGCAAAACCTCCCGAGACTCAAGTGTGGGGCTTAGTTCCATAAGACTTATGCCTCATGCACCCGACTGTACACCCTAAACACGCCCAACGCTCGGGGCTCGCCTAACAAATCTTGCACAATTATGTATTAAAATATTTAGTTAACATTGTTGACCCTCATAATTCTTGAATAATTGAATGAAACTTGATAAGTTTTTAATCTATAGAGATAAGAAGATTGAGAGTAACTCAACTAACAAGTTGTAGTATCGCGTCTTTACTATTTCGTAACATTGTGAAGGTGATTATATATTACGTAACATTTCTTTTAAAAATACATACCGAAATTTATTTTTCACTTATGATTGGTCTGCATGGTTTTGTCATATGTTGCAAAGTTATCATATTTTATTTAGCTATTTGAAAGTAATTTTATTTATATTCATGATGAAGTGATGTTTTTATAATAATACTAGTAAGTTTTATTGATTATTTTCTTTTAGGGGGTAAATTGTATAGTATGATAGAAATAATATTTTTCAAAATAATGATTCTTTTATTATTAGAAAGTTAAGATGTTAGATTATTTATACTTGTACAATCATGTTAGAAGTTTTATTTTCTATGAGTATTTTTAATCATGTTTGTAATTATTTCAAACTATTGATGTATTTTTATAATTTTGTGTTATTATATTATTATATTATATTATAAATTTAAAATTTAAAGATCCATAAGGCTTACGCCCCACGTCTCAAGGCTTACGCCTCGTCCTATACCAAGTAAAACTCCCCCACCTTTTAAAACACTGGTCAATTTCATTTGCAACTATATTTTTCATGCTCATATACCATAAATATTTCATCATTCATTTGGTATTCTCGCAAATAATTATATAACAATGTACAAGTTATGACAATTTTCACTTGTGTGTCAATATCATATGGTTCATGCCTTGTTTTACTTGTGTGCAATTACACATTTTTAGTGCATTAATTTTGTGCTAGAATCAAACATATTGAAAGTAGTGATTATCAAACATACATCACCAATTTTGTCCTTTTTCATATTGATTTGCTTTAAACATTTTCATGTGTAGCCGAAATAGAAGTTTTTCTACTATGAAAAACCAAGTTCTTATTTATATTCACCAAATCAATTCCAACTTTATCATTTATATTCACCAAATTTAAAGCAATAATAAATTTTGAAAAGTAACAATGCGATTGTTAATTTTATTTACATGGAATAAATGGTTAGTAGATATTAATGTGCGATTGCTATAACAAAATATAAACTTGTGGGTCAATTTTTGTATTTAAAAAATCTCAAATCATGATATGAAATTGTCAAATCATGATTTTTGAAGAATATGGTATTCCATCTTATAATATGAAACTATGAGATGGAATCAGCGTGAAATCGCATATCCAAACACCGATTCTATCTCACAATTTCATATCATGATATGATATCACATGGCAAACGCCTACTTAAACTCCAGGAGTATATAACTGAATTTTCATCTTCAACCTTATAAATTTCCAGATATCTTAAGTGTACTTGGCAAAACATATTTTCTTAAAAGATGTAGTAAGTAATTTACGATTTTTTTTTGTGTTTGATTAAAAATATTAATATATAATTTATGCAAAATTTATGGGGGGGGTGAAATGGAGGTGGTCGGGTGGGGTAGGAGTGTGGTAGTAGCGGGACTATATATTGAAACGTGAGGAGGGGATATTTGATATTGAATAACACTTGGAAATTTTGTTTTTCCTTCTTTTACAAAGAAAAATTTTCTTCCTCATTTTTAAAGAATTTGTTTTTCTAAAAAAGAAAAATAAATAAATTTGACTAGCTAAATATTAAAAATTAAAAATGACAGTAGGAGATTTCTTTCTCCTTTATTCATTATTTACATGATGTGCCAACTCATATTATTAATTAAAAAAATGTTTGAATGTGAATGAAGTGATATATGAAGAAAAAAAATACATATTCAAAATTAAGTTGAAATGCCATCTAAGAAACTTTTTTTTTTTGAATAATTGATCAACTAAATATTAAAAAATTAAAAATGACAGTAGGTGATTTTTGTTCTACTTTTATTCATTATTTACATGACGTGCCAACTCATATCATTAATTAAAAAGAAAAATGTTTGATTATGAATGAAGTGATGTATGAAGAAAAAAAAACATATTCAAAATTAAGTTGAAAAAGGTATTTGAAAGTTGAAAAGTATTAAAATTTTGTGAGAAAAGTAAAACATGTTAGAAAAATTAGTCATTTTTTTCAAGTTTAGAGAAGGAAATTATTTTTACATCCAAACGGGTCCTTATGCCCGTGAATAAAAAGTGACGATTTTCAAATAAAATATAGTTCCAAAAAAAATAAAAATAGTACTCACTGAAGTTGGAAAACAATATTTGAAAAATTAAAACTGTATATGAACAGACATTTTACTTAACACATTATTACATTTTTGTGAGAGAAAAAAAATATTTTAATTGAGAATTGAAAAAAAGAAAAGCTAAAAAATATATATGTTTAAATGGGTCCTAAATACCTCACTCTTATCCCTAAATATCTCAAATCAATTCAAAACGCGTTTGTAGCAAAGTCAATAAGTCCTTAAAACTTTTTATTTCCTCCGTATTTTACGTCTCATATTAACTGTCTATTTTATTAAAAATAATTATTTCGAATTACTTGTTAATTTATATACTCAACATAAAATTAATCAATTTTTTTTCATCTTCACCTATACAGTTATTTTTTAAAAAGGTAAAAGAACAGATTACATTTATAAAAGTTTTAAAAATAAATTAATAAAAAATTATTTATAATTTCTTTAAAAACGTATATAAAATAGAAAATGGACGATTAATATAAAATGGAATAAAAAATTCTTCACATCGTAAATGCAGGGAATTTATAAGGACAGTGAAGGGAACTTGGATTTGAGTCAAACTCCTCATTTTGTCGGTGAGGAATGGATGCAGCTAATGTGGATGGACATTAAACTGAAATTAATTAATGTCGGATTTGAATTTAGTCGGTTCTCTGATATCATCGGAGAGTAACCAAAAATAAAATTAATAAATTGATTATTATAGCTTCCGATCTAACATCTTGTTGACTTTGTGACAATTTCTTCTAAGAGGTTAAATGTTCAAATAATATAATTTTTTATTTACTTATTATATTAAAATGAATATTAATTTATCCTTAGTTCACTTCTTAGTTTATTATCATTCTTATTACCTACATAAGAATTTATCCTTTTTATTAAGGGAAAATTACGTGGTTAAGCAAATTTATATTATTTAATTACTTATTATAGTTATAGTTTGTTATAATTACCACCTGCAACTAACATTAACCATTAATTACATGGGTTGATTTCGAGTTTGTATAATTAGTCATGTTTGTATATGTATAATTCATCATATTTGTATAATTCGCAACTAAAAATTCTTTGTTTGATTTGTATACGATGGTTTGTATTTGTATATGATGATGATTTCCTTTGTTTTTTCAGTTTTGTCACCATATATACATTCAATCTTTTTGTGTATAACTTTTTAAAGTTTGTATAAACGTGTAGTTTTTGAATTTTGTATAATATAATTTATATAATGTAATTTGTATAATATATTTTGTATAATTGTTTAAAGTTCATATGTTTATGTTTGTATCAATTCGTTATGTCGGGTTTTATTATATTTGTATAATTCTATACTTTATATTACTCAATTATATTAAAACACGCGAATTATACAAATGTACCTGCGAATTATACAAATGAGATGCAAATTATACAAATTATTGTCCTCTCTCGCTTGCCTCTCTCCTCCCTCTCCCAATCTCTCTTGTCAGAATATACAAATACATATGTAAAATATACAATTATCTAACCGATTTACATATACAATTCACCTCTCTCCACTCTCTGTCCTCTCTCCCACTCTCTGCCCTCTCTCCTCCCTCTCTCAGTCTCACTCGCCACTCTCTTCCCTATAACATGTAGCTACGAATTGTAATTAGCAAACTATAGCTATGAAGCGTAATTAAACTATTTTTAATTGGCTATATGCGAAAGTTCCTCTTTTATTAATTGTTTCCTAATTATTTATGAATTATATTATTTTTTAATTTATCCTTCATATCAACTATATTAATCTATCCTTAGTTCTTATATTAAAAAATGAATATTAATTTATCCTTAGTTCTTAGTTAATCATTCTTATTTACTACTCCCTCCATTTCATATTAAGTTAATTTTGAGGCATTTTTCATTTTTCAAATTAACTTAATTGTTCAGTTTTCAAGACTACTTTTAGAGTGTTCTTCCAATTTACCCTTCATTAGTTAGTATTGAAATTAGTGATTAATTAATATTTAGTTATTTTAATCATAAATTTGACATAAGTAAAAAGGGTAAAAATGGAAAACTAGGTTCAATTTATGTCTTAATCTACTTTTCTTAAAGGGTGTGAAATACATCAAAAATTAACTTAATATGAAATAGAGGGAGTATAAAATTTATTCTTTTTATTAATTGTTTCCTGTTATAAATCCATTGAATTGTGTGGATTGTCCATTAGACGTATTAAAGACTTAAATTGTATTCATGAATATATGTTTCCAAGGCGATAAGAACCCTTTGGATAACTATGTATCTACTAGTTTGTGACATTTGGGAGTGATATCTCAATACTATAAATAGAGATATCACTCACCATTTGGAAGATACACTTGAATAGAAGAAAAGTCTTCTTTTTCTTCTTCTCCATATCTTGTCTTCTTCTCTTTATATTATATCATTATGAGCTTGATTTTATAATACGTTATCAGCACGAGACTCTAGCTGAGTTTTAGTCAGGGCTATCTCAACCCCTAGGCCACTAAAGTCCCTTGAAATTAGAGTTGATTACTTTATATGTAGTAGATCAAGCTATTTTTTTACTTCAAAATAGATTTGAATTGAAGCATATAAAAATATTTTTGTTTTTAGCGGTAAATTGAGATCACTAGATGATGAGAATTTAGAAAAAATATTGTCATAACCTTAAAGTTTATTTAACACATAATAGTTATTCTGATATTGATGGTTTATATTTTTTTTTAAAATTAAAGTGTTAAGAGAAATAATACTAGTAGAAGATAATGATCTAATGAAAATACTCAATCAAATAAAAAGACTTGATTCTTTTCCAAATACACATATTGCTTATAGAATAATGTTAACAGTCCGGTAACAGTTGCCTCAACCGAAAGAAGTTTTCCGAAACTAAAATCGATTAAATCTTATTTAAGTTCAACAATGTCTCAAGAGAGATTTAATGGATTAGCTATATTATCAATTGAAAAGGAATTATTCAAACAAATCAATTATAAAACAGTAACTAATGATTTCACATCTAAAAAAGCCAGAAAAGTAGATTTTAAATAAAAGTATATATGATAAAAAAAAATTAGGGTCCCTTTCTTAAGTTTCGCTTTAGGCCCCCAATCATATTGAGTCAGCCCTGGTTTTAGTATACATCCAATGCCATTAACTGATATTGATGAGTCCAAAGAGAAAATTGCTAGAAAGGTGGTTCCTGTATCATCGGGTAGTCATGCCTCTGGCTCCTAATTGATGGAGCAGACCACTCAACAATCTCCAGAAGTTAAAAGCAGAAAGCGACACAGGAAATAGCACTTTGAAAACTAAGTCTACTTTAAAAATACGAAATGGCAAGCTGCAATAAAAGTTGATAAAAAACAAACCCACTTGGGTACAGTTGGCACTCAAGAAGAAGGTATAAAGTTTTAGTAGCATGAGTTTGAATATTATTTTGATTATTTTAAAAGACTTAGAGGGTGAGTCAATTGTGCTTCAGTCTATTATATCGTTGGTTAAGGGTAAGACGGTGAATTCAAGTTCCATCGCACTAAAAAGGTAAGACATCAGGTTAACGAATGCATCATAATGAAAAATATTTGAGGATAAGACGGTAGATTCACGTTCTATCGCACCAAGAGGGTAAGACATCAATTTGAGTTTTGATGCATCATGATGATGAGGAATTGGGTTCTAATCTCATAGAATCATGACCTAACCCGCCTTATATGGATAAGACATTGAGTTTGAGTTTCAATGTACCATAGTGATGATAAAATGATGACTAAGGCAAAAATAATATATTTTGCTGAAAAGTCTTGAAATTCATCATATTGAATTTGCTTCATTCCTTGAAAAGAATGTGGTGGCAATGTCTGAATAAGGGTGCGGAGGGACATAATTATAATAGTCATCATTGTGGTAATTATAGAAGGAAGAATAATATGAGTTCTTCAAATAGTCCTTCAAACTGTGAAAATAATTTTATAATCAAAATGGTATGAAAGGTCATTGGACATGCGGTTGTCATGCGACCTTATTTGATAAGTTTTATAAATCCTCCATCAAAATAAAAGAATATAAAGTGGTGGTGCACTTTATCTTTCAAAGTGATGTTGAGTGAGTCATGTAAATATGTCAAATATAAAGGTATGACATGTATAAATGGTTATGGTCAACTCATGAAGAAAAAAATATGAATAAGAACATATTCATATATGGCTGAAAATATGTCACAACTCACCTCTACGGGAGGTTTGAGACAAATAAATAAATTTTATTTGACAGAAATGGTCAATGGCATTGTACGTTTATACGTCATAAATATTATGGTATGTTTATTGTGAACTACAGAAAGGGCAAAAGAAAGAAATAATTTTTGCCTATAAAGGTTGTGGCCATGACCAAAATAATATTATTGTGTGGCAATACAAATTTGTCATTGGTTGTGTACATATGATATGACAAAAGTCAAGCAAGAAACATGTCTTGCTTGTAATCATTTTGACCATAATAATATACTTTCCTCCTTCAAGGAGATGCTCACCATACGGATGGTGTCGTCATGGAATATGTGTTAGTACACAAAATTAATTGCAAGCACGCTTTAATGAGTTGTGTTATTACCAGAGGAATATTATTGGGGTTGTAGTAAGTTTCAAAAGAAACTTTTTAAGTTTCAGATAAATTGAAAAGAAATATTGATAAATTATGAAAAGACTTAATATCTTCAGATTACTACAACCGAAGCGGGTTATAAATATTTATGTAAAAGATTACTCATTTTTTCCTCTTGTCTATTGAACACAAACATGAGCATGCTGATGGAATCACATGCAAAAGTAAACTATAAGTGTACTGAAATAAAGATCAGTTGGCATGACCGGTTGACCATTCTGATTTAAATGTGATGCAAATGTAATTGACAATTCATGTGGCTTATATGATGAAGAAATAAAAGATTCTTCAAGAATTCTCTTGTGTTGCTTGTTCTCATAATAAATTATCATTGTACCAGCTAATAAGATTGAGATTGTATTCCCTGAAATTATTTGGAACATATAAAAAGGTGAATATGGCCTATTCATCTGCCATGTGGATCATTTGCAACTATATGATAGATGCATCTATGTGATGGTTACATGTGCTTTGTTGTCAACATACAAATTGGAGTTTGTAAGGTTGTTTGCTCGAATTGTTAAATTAAGAGCACAATTCCAAACTATGAAATTATAATGATAATGTTGGTTGGTTTAGCAGAAATTGTATGCCTCCAATTATAGCTAAGCCATGGGTATGAGAACAAAACTCTCAAATAGGATTTGGTATGACACATGTATGTATCAAGCCAACAAGGTTTCCCTATCAAAATTGGTCCAGGGTCAGGAACCAAATGATTTCCATCTAAAACATTGAATGTGCGGTTATGATTTAATTGCTCCACCACACACAAAAATAAATTCCCAAATAATGTTGGGATAAATGTTAGATTTTCTAACATTAGGGGGGAGATGATTGATAGCTGAAAATTATATATGAGGTTTATTATGAATTATCTAGATCCTCGTTAAAAGAAAATGTGAACTTGAAGTTCAAGGGATAATCCTCTTGCATGATGTTGCAAATCTATTGCCAAATGAATTTATTGACCCTATGCTATAATTCAGCTGTAAATGCTCCAATGAAAAGTCCTTGAAGGACATAGTCTATGATACGCTTGAAGCGTAATAGACCAATCGGTTCCAAATGTAAAATTCCTTGAAGAAGGAGATGAGCAAATGATTAATATGGTCATGATAATGAAGCAAGTGCTATAAGAGAGCACCAGGACATAACACTTCATAAAACCTTGGAAAAGGTTTAGGTACCTGAGAAATGATGAAAAATGAAGAGATCTCGATAAGTTATGTCATATTGGAATCGATATCAAATAACCGTAGATGGTATCTTTGATATGAAGTAGCGCTCAATAATATAAATTGTGACCAGGATTTTGAATTCAAATCTGTCATATAGTGTGGACAGATAAATAATTGGCCAAGTAAAATACATAATTCAAGTATATTTTGTTTCACTTAAAAAAATGACGTTTTGGATTGATAGTCCATAAATCAAGGTATAATGTCAGTGGGGTACAAATAAATTATTATGCGATGGTATAACCGTTAGATATCAAGTACGGCATCTGCCTCAGGGCATAAAGGTTTGTCGCAAAAATCCTGACATTATTGGAGACGTTTTCTCCCATGGTGGATGCAATGAGATTTGTTTTGATATGGCAATATATGAAAACTTGAATGCATATAATGAATAATTATCATGTCTAGCTAGACAATATTAAAGGTTATATGAAAATCCTTGAAACAATCAAGGTGTCTGAAATATATAAAAGTTTGAAAGAAACTTTTTCAATAAACCTTGAAGAATTCTTATATGGATTGAAATAATCAAGGAAGAAAGGGTACAAAAAATGACCCTATTTGTCTTTGCATTTTTATGAAAAGGTCAGGATCTGAATTTGTTGTGTATGTTGATAACTTGATCATTATTAGCACTCTTAAAGAGCTTTCAAAAGCTATTGAGTGTTTGAGAAGAGAATCTAAAATGAAAAGATCCTGGAAAGACAAAATTTTGTCTTGACCTGCAGATTGAGAATTTGACGAATGAAATATTTATCCATCAATCAACATACACATAAAAGTTTTGATGCGATTTTATATGGATAAATCACATTCATTGAGTACCCCAAATAATTATGAGATCACTTGACATAAATAAAGATTCATTTTGATCTCAAAAGAAGGATGGAGAGCTTCTTGGTGATGAAACTCCATATCTTAGTGCAATCAGGCACTAATGCATCTTGCTAACAATACTTAATCAGATATTGTTTTGCAGTAAATTTACTGACAAGATTCAGTTCCTCCCCAACAAAAGGACATTGAAATGGTGTTAAGCACATACTTGAATATCTTTGAAGGATCATTGACATGGGTTTATTCTATTTCGAGGAATCCAAGTTAGAACTGATTGGTTACGTAGATGCAAAATAGTTATCTGATCTGCAAACATGCTATTTGTTTACATGTGGAGGCACAATAATATCTTGGTGATCAATGAACTAAACGTTGGTAACCACTTCTTCAAATCATGCAGAAATAAAAGCCTTCTATGAAGCAAGTCGAGAGTGCGTCTGGTTGAGATCAATGACACACCATATTCAGGAAATGTGTGGTTTTTCTTTGAAAAAGAATATACCAACCACAATGTAAGAAGATAATCAACTGCAAATGAAAGTGTCCACAAGATGATTGTTGTTATGAATAAGTTGAATGAGCAATTTACTTGCAGCAACGAGGTCACAAATGGAGTGATTTTCAAGAATGTAATTGGCTAAGCTCAAAGCCTCATCATATCCATGAAACCAGAAAATGATATATCAAGATGAGTTCAATCATGCAACATCTTCATAAATGTGATTGATCACTAATACGCTGTCAATATTTGAGAAGTTGGTATATACGATTGAATACATCATCACGAGAAATTAAGTGATGTTTGATCAGGGGGAGTATAATATGCGTTGCACTCTTTTTCCTTGACCGAGGTTTTGTCCCACTGGGTTTTCCTGACAAGGTTTTTAATGAGGCAACAAATATTGCGTATCAAAAGATATGTGTACTCTTTTTCCTTCACTAGAATTTTTTCCCACAGAGTTTTTCCTAGTAAGGTTTTAACGAGGCACATTATCTATGGACATCCAAGGGGGAGTGTTAGAAATCCATTGAATTGTGTGGATTGTCCATTAGATGTATTCAAGACTTAAATTGTATTCATGAATATATGTTTCCAAGGTGATAAGAACCCTTTGGATAACTATGTATCTACTAGTTTGTGACATTTGGGAGTGATATCTCAACACTATAAATAGAGATATCACTCACCATTTGGAAGATACACTTAAATAGAAGAAAAGTCTTCTTCTTCTTCTCCATATCTTGTCTTCTTCTCTTTATATTATATCATTATGAGCATGATTTTATAACATTTCCTAATTATTTAATAATTATATTTTTTTATTTATCCTTCTTATTAACTATATTAATCTATCCTTAGTTTTTAGTTAATCCTCTTTATTAATTGTTTTTAATGCATTTTCAAAACATTGAAGTTATTACTATTGAGTTTAGCATAATTTTGATGATTGACGAAAAGCTATGAAACAATAAAAAAAAGTGAGAAGTGAGTTCATCGGGATGATCACACTGAACTCTGGAAAAATGCAAAGGCTAAAGCCATTCTAGTATAAGAAATATTTACTACTAGCCTTTTTTTGTTGTTATTGAATATTAACTCAATACTAATGTTTTTTTAGAGCTTATATCACTTTATATTTTTCTTAAAGAGCTTATACATCAATCTCTTCATTCACAAATCTCTGAAGTTTTAAAAAAAGGATTTTTTTTTATTTGATATTTATTTTATAATAATCCTATTATGAGGTTTTTGTTTTTATTCTAGTATACCCGTACGATGTGCGGTTAGTTTATAAATATAATTACTTCACAATTTCAAAATTTAACTAATTATAGAATGGTTGATATGTTATAATAGAATATTTATGTAAATAAATCAATATATAAACATAGTTCAATGTCTAGATTTGACAATAATAATTTTTAACATTATTTAATTAATTAATTTATTAAATATTAAATTGTTCGAAAGCATAAATACTCTCACCCTATCTATATTATCCTCTTGTTAGAATACCAAAGATATATATTAAAAAAATGTTAGGTTAATTTTAAATAACTAAGAAAAATTCTATGATTATAATAATGCTAAGCATAATAAAACTAAGAAATTTTAATCACTTGAATATCAAATTGTAGGCATATTATTCAAGTTTTTAAATTTTGTCTTTAATTTTTGTAAAAGTCATATACCAATTATATTTTGTCTAATACTTTTTTTAGTCTAATCAATTTGTCATTTATTTGGTTGATAGATAGATATAAGCAACAAATACTTCAAATAAAATGATAAGTAGTTTTTTTCATTCAGAAATAGAAAAACTCATTTTAAATATGTGTAGAAATGAATTTTTGTTCATTGAATAAAATTGTTTAGTTGAAGTATATAAAAAACTTATTCAATTTTAATAATATATTACTTTTTAAGAATAGATTATAGATAAATTGCTCCATTAAAGTAAATGCAATATACAAACTTTTTTTTTCTAAAATTTTCATAGCTTATTCAAATGTTTATCTCAAAAAATGAAGAATCATACAAATGAGTAACTGAAAAAATTGAAATTCTTAAAAATAAGTACTCGAAATTTGAAACTGCATCTCTCGCATTTATATTTGGCTCATTGTTGTTACATTGCATTGATATACAATTAAATAACATCTTCAATAATAACTTTAACAATATCTCAAAAATAAAAAATAAAAAATTTAAATTTAATAAATTCACACACCAATCATCCTATAAAAACAACAAATTTAAAATCATTAAATATTATAAAACAAAAATGGAAAAAAGTATCAATAAAAATGAAGAATAATTTTTTTACACTTTTCAAAATGACTGTTCCCCAATTAGTTGGTTTTATCTATACACTACTATTATATGTTGAAGTTAATTATCCTTATATAATATATTTTTGAATAAGTAAATTTTAAAATAACAAATTAAAGAGAAACTATGAGCAATTAAAAATCTTTTATTACGATTTTTTTAATTAAATTTTCCAGAGTATTATTTTAAAATGTCAAGTAACTTTCCCTATCCTATTACTTATCATTTTTAAAATTTGATTAATACTTCTTTTGAAATGGTTACACTGAAATTTTTGGTTTTTTAATTATATCTTTAGAGAATTGCTTAAAAAATGTCAATGGCTTTACCTCATTTTTAGTATATAAATAAAGATTAAAAGTTAAAGTAGTTACATACCCTTCATTAACATATTTTTTTTCTTTACGTTTTTTTTAAAAAAAAAATGCAACTGTCATTTTCCTATTATTTAAAATTTAAAGTATTTAAAATAGTTAGATTAAATTTATATTTTATTAATTATTTTTTCGTAGTATTATATTTGAAATGTCATGTAACTTGCCTTTCCTAGTGATTATTATTTTAAAAATTTTAAATAATTTTCCAATGATTATATAAAATTTTCAATGCTTTTGAAATTAAATGAAAATATTCTTGTTTGAATTTTTTCAAAAATTTATATGTTTTGTTCATTCATTGTTCAATGACTTTTAATATATTTTATTTATTAAAATTTAAACCTATGACATTATTTATATTGTAAGATTTTCGTCGTCTTAAATTTGAATAACTTATTCTTTTATGATTCTAAAGTGCAATGCTTACTTATATTTCGTTTTTATATATTATTATTATATTATTATTATTATTTATTATTTTTTTATTTTATTGTTATATTATCATATGACTTTTTTAATAATTTTCTATTTGACTAAATGTTTTTTTTAATAATCTCTTTTACTATTTAATATTAGATGAATCTAAGTTTTTTTTTTTTAATCGTGAAAGTTATTTTTACATATTTTTATTATTTTTAAATAGTTAAATATTTTTTTGTTAATTCAATATAAACTCTGTTAAAAAATATCATGAAGTAGTTATTGTAGTCACATAATTATATGATTAGTTAATATTTTTTTGTTCCTTTTCTTGATTTATCTTCTTACTAGGAGACTTGGCCGCGCTTCGCGCCATTAAGAAAAATCTCTTTACATTATAAACTAATCTTTTACTATTTCAAAAAATTAAAAATATTTTAAAATAATTATATAGTCTTCAAATCCAAATAAATTAGATTTTAATTTAATTTTAATTTGTTTAACCTTTCATTACCTAATTAAAACTTAGTTGTTAGAAAATAAAGTTCATCCAAAAAAAAAAGAAGAGATTCCCTTAAATTTTCAACATCATTATTTGTGTTCTGGTGTAGTGACATTCTTTTGCTTAATTAAAAAAAAAAATATCTTAAAAAGAAAAGTATTTTGCACATAATCATGATATAGTAATAATGGTGTTCAATAGTTTCATTAAATTTCTACGATAGTACATTTTATAATTTTGAGAAAGTTGTATAAATATTTATTCGTTACAAATGCTTAGAGGTTTTGCCTATTTCAAGTTCTTACATAATTCAAATAAATTCTTATATTTAACTTCTTCTTTT
>JAJOOR010007134.1:0-39510 GCA_036250505.1 Solanum acaule | reverse complement strand
TCTCATGATGACAAAGTAGACTCATGAGTACATTCTCCTCATCCTCACACTCACTTGCTCGAGTCTTGAAACAAGTTACTAGAAGTTGTAGAAGACTCAACAAAAGGACTCAAAGGGACTTTCTTAGAATGTTCGAAAAAATTCTCAAAACTTAACTCTCAACTCTACCTTGAATTTGAATTATGAATTCAAGGTTATGATCATGTTAGGAATGATTTTAGGTGTTTAGAAGTAGCTTAGAGTAGTTAGAATCGAAAAGGAGTGAAGGTGCACTTTAAACGAACTTAAACGGGGCAACCGACAACAAACTGGATGGGGAAGGCGACCCGGCACTATGGATGGCGCGGGGCACCAGCCCCTAAACTTCAGAGTAGGGTTTGGGGCGCTCTGGCTGGTCTCATCTCGCCAGGCCCCAACCCAGAAAATCCAACGAAATTCTTTGCTTGTTTTCTCACCCTATTTCTCCTAGAATCGAATGGTTTCTTTCCCAATCACTTGGATTCGATTACTTAACATAAGTACACTCTAATATACTCAATACAGCCCTTAAAGCACTCACTTTAATCTCAAGAAAATCATCAAAACCCAACACAACAAGATTTAGAATGAACTTCAAGAACACCTATCAAGAACTCAAATCTTTCAACTTCAAGAATGAAATTTGCGCTGAAAATAACATGTTTGTCATGTGGGTGAACAAACCCAACACTATGGAAGCTTATATACCTCTTAGGGATCAAACCCATGGTGACAGCCCGCATCAACTCTCAAGAATTTCGACGTATGCTTTGATCCTCTCTCTTTTCTTCTCTTTTCTCTTCTTCTTTTCTCTTCTTGAACTCTCAACTAAAACCCTACGCGTAAGCTAGATTTATAAAACTGAACCTAATCATATTAGACCCCTAAAATATTACTAAAAACGAATTAAATTTGATTGGGTAAGGAAAAGACCAAAATACCTTTTAAAATCCCATTTTGACTTTCCTTATCTAGATAGCCCAACTTCGAATGGACATATCTCCCTCATACGATATTGAAACTGAGAAAACTTGGTGGCGTTGGAAAGAAAATTCGGAGGTCTTTCCTACGGTATCTGGTAGCAGATCTAAATCATCCTGATCTAGGAGTTATGGTTGTTTAAAGTCAACCCAAAACCCATACTTAGCTTTACTTGCAAAATTTCAGATTTTTGCTATGTCCAATTTAGTTCCTTTTGAAACTCAAGGTGCTACATCTAGTAACCTGACCTTAATACTTAAGAAATTTTAAACTCCTTAATAAAATCCTACTCACAACGAAGGACGGTCCAAGTCTTAGCTCAAAAAATTTCTAGGGTGTTACAATAACTTCCCCTTGGGATCATTCGTCCGTGAGTGACTACTGGATTGGGTATGGAATGGGTTACTCTTACTAATGTCTGAGTCTAATGGTCTGCTCTTACTATATTCAAGCTTAACCCAAATCCTTAGGTTCAGGTTCTATACCTCTCTATAAGGAATCTCATCCTAAAACTATTACTCTTTTCCACCACATTAAAGTTTAGTACTCGAACAACTCCATTAACTCCTACTAACCAACTCCTTCAGATCCAACTAAGGGCTCTCATTTAACTATTTCACTTAGTAACACCTAATCATCTTCTTCCTCATTGTTAATAACCTTAGATGGAATTATCACACCATCACTAACAAGATAAGAACATCAACCTCCTCTTTTTAACATCACTCAATTACAAAAAAGGACCTCTAAAATGCTATCCCCTAAACTCTTTGAATTCATTACCATCTTAATCTCAAACACTTGACTAGATTTCTCATCTTCTCATCTCCCCCTAGGGTCTAAAGCTAACACTTGAAAGCTATGGACATATTCCATCATCTCTAAATGGTCTACATCCTCTTTTACTCTAACATTTGGGAGAAATTTATCTCATGACTATCGGACTCTCAATAGGCAGGTATTAAGACCTCTTTCTAAGGTGTTTCTCTTCACCTCTTTTGATTACATACCCTCTCGATACACCTCTTAATGCTCTTATTACTCTTGTGACTTAGCCACACTTCACTGCCCTTATCTAAAGGTTAGAGTCTCTCACTTGTACTATTCATCTTTCATAGAAGCTAACATTTCAATTCCTCATCTACTCTATGTCAAGTCAACCAGATCAAATCCCAAGACTGACATCATCACCCTCATGTTACCATTCTTTTGATCATGACACTCATCTCAAATTCAAGCTTAATGGTCATTTCTAAACCCGAATATCAATACGATTTTTCGCCTACTATATTATACCTCATTACTTAATTAATTCTAATACGTTCTAAACATCATGACCCTCTCAAACAAATCATAAGCCTAGCTTAGATCTATCACTTTATGAATACTTCTTCTCTTCTATTCAACACTTACACTTGGTCATTACCTACACAATGACACTTCATAACAAACTCCTTTCTAGCTAAAACACACTCTGCCTCCTATGGTGGAATCTTTACAACTCGTCACTTCTTAGTCTACCCATAAGGGAAAACTATTCATTACTAACTTACTAGGTACTTGACTTTAGTAACATAGCTTGTCAAAACACCATCTCCCTTACGTAGATTACTTAACCTCTACATACTTTCCTCTAACTCTAGGCTCTTTCACTACTACTGCTCATGATCTCATAACTCATGCTACCTTTTCTGGTGAAAATCATACCTAAGCTCTAAACATACTTCTTAAAAAAGATCTCAGCTGAAACAAGGCTTAAGGAAAATAGTACAACTCGCTTTTAACTCAAATGCACGATTCATATAATTATGGGTGCATTTCTCTGAAACTGAACACTGAACTCACTCATGGGCTTCTCTCAAGCCCCTCTGCAGTCTCATGACTTTCTCAAGACTCTTGCTAAGAACAACTCATCCATAAGGATCTAACTTTTCTATTCAACCACCACTAGTATGATGGGTGGTCGAATGAATGAATATGAGAAACGTAGGAGTAAGAATAAAATCTCTAGGACATAACTCTATTGCACGATTAAGAGTATGAAAGAAGGGAAACTTTTCTTAAGTGTCTGTAGTCCCTCGTTTATAGAAGTGGGGCCCTCACAACCATAAACAAGATCTTACTGACACGGCTTTATAGACACCCTAGGACACTTGAACTCTGTGCTCTGATACCAAGTTTGTCACGACCCGAGTCTACACCCTGGACGTGGCCAACACTCAAGAACCAATGTTGGTCCCCAAGTGAACCCTCATCCTGGCTGACTACAAGTGGAAGACTAATTAAGCATGCAAAAACTTAAAACTGAATAAAATTCAAAAAACTCAACTTTTCAAAACTTTAACTCAAATGAATAACTTAGAATAAAAATAATATATTCAACTCGCCATAAAATATGCAACTTAAGTCTTTTAAAACATTTAGTAAGATAAATGAATAAACATTCTGAAACTCTACTGTCTTTCTATGAAGCCTCTAACTGACAAAGATGGAAGTCGGGACAACACCCACGACATCCTAACAACTGAAAAGTATATGAAATCCTCCGGAAGCAAGGAGGCTCACCATACCTACAAAACACATCAAAAAGAGTTAGAAATAGTTCAAGAAAATTTGCAAAATTTAAGTTCTAGAAAGACTCACCGATCCAGTCGCCGAGTCACTTTGGTGAGCCAGATCGGGCTCTCCGAAGGGACTGGCCTGAAAAATTTCCAGAACTATGGCAGGTCGGTGATGTTCAGGGCCTTTTGGTGAATCGTTGACATCATTCGGCGAGCTCTGACTAGCCCGTCGAATATTATAGTGTGTTTTAGGGGTTAGGGGAGCAGAAAGGGTGATTAAAGGGACCTTTCGGCGAGTCGCCAAGTGAACTCGGTGAGCTCAGGCTTCCCATCAAAAGTTACAGACTCTAACTAAGCTAAATCACGAAATTAAAGGTGATCAAGGGGGACATTGGTGAATCGCCGAACATTTCGACGAGCTCCACCCAGCTCGTCAAACTGCCCAACGTGCCAAATTTCAACCCCAATTCCCAAAATTATGCCCGCAAGCCCCCAAATCAAAATCAAACACACACATTACTCAATTCATACAAGACCCATAAGTCTCATGCCTCTGGGGTACTCAGACTTCCCCCGTTTTACCCAAAATTGTCCATTTAACGGCTTTTGCCCTTAAGAATGACGCCAATCACTCTATCATTGGGCAAATTATGTCATTTGGATCAATTAGGGGTTACTCAGACTTCACCCAACTAGACCCAACATAAACTAACTGCTAACCAACAATTTACGATCAATTTTAACGCACAAAACTCGGGGAATCATCATTTCAGGCAATTAGGTAGAAGTTTGAAACACAAAATAGGCGAATCAACACATTAAGCATGATTTAAACACAGGCCCAGCAAACAACAACACACATTTACTAAGAGCATTCGAGTTCAACCACTAATCAAGAGTTCAGGGTTTAGTAAACCAACCTGAATGCCGAATTTAGAGTTTGATAAGCTAGGAGGCAAAGTAATCCAAATTCGAGCACAATATCCAACACAAAAAGCAATAAAAATAGGAAAATATAAAAGATCTAAGGTGCGTGTGATAATGAACGGGGTTTGAAATAAGAGAATATGAAAGATTTTGAATTTTTAAACCATTTGGCCTTTTAAAACCTTTCCGTTCGCGGCCCTTTTAGCGGTATTAGTCGACCACGCTGAACCACTCGGCGGATCACCGAGTGGTGACTTACCTCGCCAAGTTTTACAGGACCTCCAGTCAATTTGGGGGTCTAAATGGCGGACAAAATCGTGCTCGCCGACCTGTTCGGCGAGTCGCCGATTCAGCCATTGTCCCGCTGAGTTTTACAGACTTCCACTTCAGATTTTTATGGGTCCGACAGCGATCCAAGTCGGGTTCGCCGACCTCTTCGGCGAGTTGCCGACTAGATTGGCTCGCCAACCTACACATTCTTAAACACATTCCACTTTCAACATGCACATTCTCAAACACATTCCACTTTTCAACCTGCACAATCAACACCCGTTATTCAAAATCAAACTTAAAGCATTAAAAACTTGGGTTTCCTCCCAAGAAGAGCCTTAGTTTACATCGTGGCACGACGCAAATACCCATTCAAGCTTCATTTTTGGGTTTTGCCATAGTATCACTAGGCAACCCCCCTTGTTGTCTTGGGTTCAGATGAGAAGAAATTTGACCCATTTGGGTCTCCAACTGCTTGATAGAGATTGAGTGAGAGGTCACCGTCTGGTTGAGAGTCGATACATCCTCCTTCATTTCTTTCAACACTTTATCGGACCCTTCAACTTTGTTGAGAATGCGTGAGAGCATATCTTCAGTACGTCCACCCTCAGATTCCTTGGGCTTTTGACGCTCATGGGGGAGGAACATACCTATCCTTCTCCCCTTCTCTTTTTTTCCAAGTGGCGTTATGATCACACCAATCTCTATCAAGGTCTCTCCAGCCCTCATCTCTATTCCAACCTTGATTTACACCCAGCCTTGGCTCACCCTCCAAGCGTTTGAAGCTTTGGATACTATCCCTAAGAGTCATCATCTTCGAAGGAGGGAAAAATCGCACTTGGAATGCAATATTAAGTTCTTCCCACGAAGTGATAGAATCTCTTGGCAACTCAGCCAACCACTTGCTTGCCTCACCTATAAGAGAAAATGGGAACAACCTCAGCCGGACCGATTCTTGCGATATGTTCTTAAATGAGAATGGTTCACAGACATCTACAAAATTCCTGATATGCTCATGGGGATCCTCATGAGCGAGCCCTCCAAACAAACCTTTCAATTATAGGAGCTGAATCATGGTGCTTGTGATGTGAAACACATCATTCCCTTCATTTGGAAGCAAACAAATGGCCCCAACACCACCCATTTGGTCTGGGTCATTGATGTTTGGGTCATTGCCATCGTTGAGGTTTTCGACATCATCTTGGTGGCCCACTTGGCTACCATTACTTTCGTTAACGCTCATTTCCTCCTTTGTTTTAATAAGCAACACAAAAACAAAAAATAAAAGTAAGTAGATTCAACTATGACTAAAAAGAACACAATTCAACTTCATCAAAAGAATATCAAACAAAACCACTCCCCTGCAGCGGTGCCATTTTTGATTTAACGTTTCAAGCACACCTCATCCAATTCTAGGTGTCAACGATTGTAAATCAATATAAAAACCAACTAAATGATTCAGGGTCGAATCCTATAGGAAGCTGTACGTGTTTAGAATTCAATTAAGAAGTATGAATGTGGTCTAATCAGCCATATGAATAGAAATTATCGAAAAAGACATTAATCAAATTAAAGGGGTGACACAAATGTCAAATGGGGGTTTTAATTTGCAATTATCAACTACACAACACTCACAAACAATTCGAAATAACAATAAGGAGGTAGATTTTCGGGATGTGATCGATTATAGCCAAATTTTGATATATGGGTAATTGAAACTACTAGTAAACAACTGAAAATCAGTGAGTAGGCTAGACTATAAGGGAGTTAGCTTTATCTCGAACAACTACCCCGTATCAGGTGATTTCATTCGAACATCAACAAACATGACAATGAAGAACAACCCACACCTTAATACATCCACTCGTTCGAGTTAGATGGGTAGGATTGAGTTTAGGATTCACTCTCTCGAGCTAAACCCAGTTCAACCCAATACCTACAAATCATTAATCAATAATCTTAGTTCTAAATCCTCTATCTCGAGCAAGCCAAGAACACAAAAGTAAAACTGCATTTGCAACTACAATTCATAAATTAAACCTCAATTAATGATTAAACTCACTTTAATTCAGTATTTAAACTAGTAATTAACAATACGCATAAACTAATTCAAACCATAATCACATGATCACACCCCAAGAATTGGAGTTTTAACCAAGCATCATAAAAGGGTAAAAACTATTATTGAATCGATTAGCCATCAAATGGGTAAGAGAGATTTAGTCTTTACAATGCTCATTTCGAAGAAAATCTGAAACCCACTTCCAAAATCTCCAAATTGAATCTCTAAGGTTCTTCAAAAACTAAGAAAAACTTAAGAGAAAACTGTTCTAAGCTAATTTCGTATTCTCCAGATAACATATCATACTAAATTGAATGTTTAAAATCTAATTTATAGTTGCCAAAAATAAGCCACGAATGGCCAGTTGGTGAAGTAAGTCGGGCTTGCCGAACCACTCGGGGAGCCTCCCTTTGACCTCTTCCTTCGCCTTTTTGCCTTAAAATTCAGCATCCTTGAGGTCTGTAACTTTGGGGGATCTATCTTTGCTTCACGAAACTGCTCGGCGATTCACCGACTGCTCATTTTCGTCGCCGACTTGGTTTCTTCCTTCAGGGCTTGGCATACTGGAACTTTAGGCGGTCAGATGAGCCACTCGGTGACACGCCAAATGCTCTTGACGATCCTCTGGCTCGCCCTTCTTCATTTCTTTAGCTTGTTTTGTTCTTTTTTGCTTGTTAGTGTCCTTGCTTTGTTCCTCAATCTATAGACTTGGAAATCAAGGATTTAACATCAGTTTATGGCACAAATTAAGCATTTGAGGACATTAAATCTATATAAACAAAGCCTTAAATGAGTTCAAATCCAAGACTCATTAGTAGGTGACCCTGACGCACTGAGTGGCGTAGGGTTCCATCCTATGAACTACAAACACTCTCTGCTGGCGCAATGGTAGGGCGGTGCGCCAGCCCATTGCTAGAAACTGACGAATTTCTTTACTTGTTTTATCACCCTAGTTCGCCTAGATTCGAAGGGTTTCTTCCCCCATTCACTTAGATTTGAATACCCAACCTAAGTACACACTAATCTACTCAAAACAACTCTCAAATCACTAACTTTAATCTCAAGAATTCATCAAAACCCCAACAAAACAAGATTTAAAATAAAACTTCAAGAACACTTATCAAGAACTCAATATACCCAAACTTATGGATGAAATTCGTAAAAGAAACTCATGATTGGCGTGTGGGTGAATGAAACCAACACTATGAAAACTTACATACGTCTTAGGGATCAAACCCTTGGTGAAAATCCGTAAGAAAACTCAAGAATCTTGATGAACGCCTTGAACCTTCCCTTTTTTCTCCTCTTTTCTCTTCTTGAACTCTCTTTTAAAACCTAAGCGTATATTAGGACTGTAAAACTAAACCAAATCAGTTTAGACTCCTAAAACCTTACTAAAAATGAATTAAATCTTGCTAGGTAAGGAAAAGACCAAAATACCCCTCATATTTTTGGGTAACTTTCCTTAACTGGACATTCTGACTTCAAATAGGCATATCTCACTCATCCAAACTTGAAACTTAGAAAACTCGATGGCGTTGGAAAGATAATCCAAATACCTTTCATTTGATATCTAATGGCCACCTAAATCATTCTTTATTGAAGTTATGGTCGTTTGAAGTTGACCCAAAACTTAAAAGATCTTACGAATGATTTGAATGAATTCTCTTTAGTTCTTCTTGGAACTCAAGGTGCTACATCTAAGGACCTTAATACTTAAGAAATTTTAAATTCCTCGGTAAAATCCTACTCACAACGAAAGATGGTTCAAGTCTTTGCTCAAAAAATTTCAAGGATATTACATATATATAATATATATGATGTACACCAACATATACACCACAAACTAACCAAATAATTATATAATGATTAAAAATATGATATAAAATGATATAAACCTCTTATTTTCTTGGTATTAATTATGTGCAAAATTGATATATATATATATATAGTGGTAAAATTATGAAATAGAATGGTAAAAAGTTGTTGTTTTTCTTTGTATAAATTATGTGCAGTATATAATATATAGTGGTAAAAATTAGAACATAAAAGGGTATAAACACGTTGTTTTTTGGTATAAATTTACTTAATATGGTACACATTATGGTGACAATATGATGTACACTTCAATCTAATATATAATTTTTAACATACACCATCATTTGCACCATAAACAAATAAAAAAACATCAACTAATTTGATAACATTGTGAGACTCATAATTTATTGTGTTTACTTTTAGAATTCCCAATGTCAATTATAGTTGAATATGATTCTTTACTTAAAGACCCTATTTTTGAGGATGCACGTTTTTCTCTCTCATTTTTTTGGTTGATTTTTTGAATTATATTGCTAATTTTTTGTGAGAGAATTTATTGCCTAATTAATAGGATTCCTACCCTTAAACACATTCCTTATTTGATATAATTACTTTCGGAATTTCTCTCTCTCTCCATTTCCGTTTCAATTCTTTTGTAAAAGAAATATCAATTTATATTCCATTATATGAAATACCAATATATGTAAAATCATAAAAAAAAAAACTTTTACATACCCTAATAATTTTTTCTACATACTAATTTGTATACCAATAATATAATTATTTTAGGTAATATTGTAAAAAAGAAAACTTGAAATCATATGATGGTGTCAATTGGTGTACAATATGATTTCAATATACATATTTTCATTTGTAAAGACAATTTCACTAGTATATAATTTGATTCTTTAAAATGGTGTACTTTGTGGTATAACATTGGCATTCATTATATATTATATCATTATAATGATCAACTAGATATTTAAAATGATTTAGGCCTCATTTGTTTGCACTTAATGGAGGTCTGAATCTGAATGATTCAAACATTAGGTCATTAAGTGTGTTTGTTTTTTTTACTAAAAAAATATCTTAATGGGTCTGAATGAGTCTGAAAAGGTCTGAATGAATCAGACCTGTGACATTTTTATTTTCATTCAGTCCCTTTTAAAGACACTTATTTTCGGAAAAAAATGTGCTCCATATTTTTTCCTTCAATTTTTTTAAGCCTCTCTTATTCTCCAACTTTATTAATTATCCAAATTATTTTCCTTATACTTTTCATTTTTGTTCTTGTGGCTTGTTTACCCAGAATTGATAAAATTTATTGTAAAATTTTTATTTGACTAAAGTGCAAAATAACTTCATAAATATGTATTTTTGAAATTAAAAAAAAGATGACTATATTGTTTTCTAACAATTACTTTTATTTTTATATTATATATATATAGTCCATGTAGTTTCATTTTATTTTTTATCAAAGTTAAAATATAAATTTATAATTTAAATATTTTAACGTTTATCAAAGAGTAATGTTTTTTTTTCTAATATCTTGTTAAAGTAATAGTTAATTACAATTTTATTTGAATTATAATATTTATTGTGTTTACAAATTAATAAAAATTATATATATATACACACACTTATATTTCAGATGTTTAATAACAAACAATCTTAATCATTCAATATTTAGATATAGAGACAAGATCTTAATCATTCAATATTCAGATATAGATACAAGATCTAATCATTCAGATGTGCATTCAGATTCAGACGTCTTAATATTAATGAAAACAAATGAGGCTTTAGAGTACATTGTAAAATTGATATTTTGTATATGTCCCAACATTAGAATGACTTACACCATAATTTAATCAATTATGTACCAAATTTTTCTTAGCACAACACATTTGATTATCAGCTCAAATATTATTGTTTCGACGACTAATTGTGGGAAGCAATAGATCATATTGGTGGTTGCGTCAGATATCACTCATGCAATCTTGAAATCACAATACAATTCCATAAATAGTTAGAAACATTCAAACCTACATCAATATATAAAATCATAATATAATCAATTATTTATAACTTTTTTTTCTTTCAAAATTACAATTTAATTAAGGTGTACATTATGGTGACAATTTGGTATATATTTCAATTTGATATATACTGAATGATATATGCCAAACATTTACACCACAAACTAAATAAAAAATTACTAATTTATTTATTTAATTAATTTACTTAAACAATCAACAAAATGCATAACACCATCATATAATATTAGTTTTTTAATATTTACATATTAATTATAGTGTACATGAATGATGTACACTATGATGAAAATATGGTGTACAAAATACATATTTTAAACCAAAATAACAGTATGATCTAACCAAGATTTTTTACCAAATTATTTTGTATAATCAAATTAATTAAAAAGTGAGTACATTACTATTAACATTGACTTCCATATTAATATTATCAATAAACGGTGGTAAAGTTATAGAATTCGACTTATATTTAGTATTAATCTTGGTTTTGATTATATGTGCAATCCTACAATTCATAATACCATAATCTACAATCCATATTGAATATTTGTTTTTAACAATTATATAAATAACATTACTGTCATATGAATGATTCATCAAAACCAATTTACAAATAATAATTTTTTCATGGCTAACCACAACAAAAAACCTTGAAAAGAGAGTTTTCAACCACTGAAATAACTGCTCTTTTTTCTTTTTTTGAAAAATCAAAATATATAATCTAACAAAAAAAATCGGAAGTAATTTAAAAAAACGATACATACCTATGACATCTTATCTTTCAACGTGCTGAATTATAATTGATACATGTTACTTTCAACCATTGAAACGACCTTAACAGAAGAGAGATAGTTTGTTTTTGGTTACAATATGTTATTTTGAGGTCATGAGAGAGAAATATTAAGTAATGAGTGAGATATTTGTGGGTAATAACAGAATTGGAGTAAATTAAGAAATTAATATATTATTTAATACAGAATGGTGCGTTGGTTTTTTTTTACCGTTTTTAAATTTATTTTTGGTTTTGTTTTATTTTGTAAAGATTCTATTGCTATATTGGTGCAAAAACTATTGTTAAATAGAGGTTATTTAAGTGCTTAAATTGTATATTTAAGTTTTTTTTAACCTTTATCATCAGTAATATTACATGAAAATCATAAAGTTCTTTCACTAAAAATCAATCAGCTAGACTAGTTCTTGTTAAACCTCAAGTTACTTTTCTCTTTTGTGGTAAGTTATTGTTTCGTTTGGCCATATTTATTTCCAAAAGGCATAATATATAAATATACCATTTAATTTGACATCAATTGACATTTATTCCCTTCAACTTTACATGTGTACAAGTAAATATTTAAACTTATATAAATTTGAACAAGTAGACATATGTGTCCTACGTGGCTTATTATGTGACAATTCGTGTCCTATATGATATCCTACGTGTATTATGCCACATAGAATGTATATGTCTACTTATTCAATTTTATACAAGTTTGAGTGTGTACTTGTGCATACCCAAAGTTGAAGGACATAAATGTCACATAGAATACATATGTCTGATTTAGAGTTGCAGACAGTTGCCCCATTTGATGCTACAATTGCTTTATAGACATGGAGTATGAATCCATTAGTTGACTCATGTTTGATAGATCACCCTTCAACTTTTTTACTCCAGAGTAAGTACATTCTACCCTCTGCAGTACCTTTGCTAACATATCTTCCTATTTAGAGTTACTTGTTCCACTACCAACCCTATCTCTATTTATAAGAGGCACATAAACTCCACTACGATCATTCTTGAAGTTGTTCTTATTGTGACAATTTTCTTGATCACGATTTCCAGCCCAATAATCTGATAATTTCTACCTTGATTTCTTGGACTATAGGTCCGAAGAGTGCCCTAATTATTCAGGTACTTAGCCTTTTTATCATAGTCAAAATCAAGATCTCCTCAAGTTTACCTGCAGCCCCTATAACTTTTTCAGCAACACCTATTAAAAACTTATTGGTCAAGAGGTCTATCTATGTTTTTATGTGAGTCATATCTTGATCACACTACGTCGATGAACCAACTGCATAGCTATTTCCTGCAACTTTATAATTTCTAGTATGTTAGAACTTGTTGTTCTTTGATAGTTGATCTAGTAGCATAATTGCTACATCCATGAAAATTTGAGCCATAAATAACCCCCCAGCCACTACATTTACAATGAATTTGGTTGTTGAGTTCAAAGACCTGTAGAAAGTCTCCATTGGACATCAGTCAACTTATGATTTTGACACTATTTCAGCTTCTAGTTGAACCATAACAATATTTCATGCAATACCTCAGTAGGTTGTTAATCTCATCTTTCAGCTGCAACTTCTTTGATGGTGGAAAGAACTCTCCAGGAAAGTGTCACGACCCAGGGGTAGATGTAACATGGCGTACTTGACCCCGAAGGGGTCTCATTCAAGCCCTTAGCATATCAAAACATCAGATAATAGAAAAGTACGGAAAATTTAAAAACTTTTATCCATACAATCGAAGTCTTTTTCATAAAAACAAGCGGAAGTATTTACTACACTTTTGTCTCAAACCATATAAACTCAACTTGAATTAAAAGCTTTGGGATACAGCCCATACAATAGTCTCAACATGAAAATAAAAGACATAAAGGAACTAGTGGATTTTGTCCTCGAAACTATAAGGACTCACCAAGATCTTCAACTCCTTTGCTCCTTAGAAACTCATCTCCAAGAATAGAACTCAAGTCTTCAAACCCTACATTTGATGAGAATGTAGGCAAAGTATGCAATAGTACAAAATGTACTAAATATTTTAGCTAGCATAATGATAAGAGCATAATACAAGGGTTAGTCAATATAAGACATAATCCTAAATCATATGAAATACTTCATGAAACATAAACTATAAGCACAAGAGACAATATCATAATAATAAGCAAAGTCTCCAACATAAGAATCATATAAGCATTATTCAACTCTTTAGTCATCTATACCATAATAGCACTACTCTCAAGTAACCTAAAAGCATACATGTGCAATGCATGAATAGCATCCTATAATACCACACAAGCCAAGTATCCCTTTTTGGTCATCTTAATCATAGCCTATATGCATGGTTAAGTCTTAAGCTTTTCTACCATAAGGGCACTATACTTAAGTAACCTCAAAGCACACTTGTGCAATACATGAAAGGCATCCCATACTACCCTTCACACTAAGCATAACCTTAAAGTCATCATAGTTATAGTCACCTTCCTTTGGTCTCATTGTTAGCTTACTTCATATGGACAAGGGAACTATCACCTTTAGTCAATACTAACAAGGAAGACAACTATAGCACAATCCTATCTCAAAATACATCGCACAAAAACACACTTTCTTGATTAACCTTAAGTCATACTTGGGAAATGCATCAATAGCATCCCATAGTACTACTCATACTAAGTACCACTTTTAGGTCCTCATTCTAATGCTTCTTGGTTTGGAACCTAGTTCCTCTCTTTAGACCTTAGAACACTATGGGGTACTCCCTTAAGCACATCCTAGTTCATTATTAGGTTGAACCCTATGAGATACTTCTTTTGGCATGTCTAGGTTCATTATTAACATGGACCCAATGAGATACTACCTTAAGCATGTCTAACTCCATTTATACTCTTGAACATTATGAGGTACTTCACTAAGCCTATCTTAGTTCCTCATTATTTCGAACCCTAGGATATACTACATTAAGTACATCTTAGTTCATCAAGCTTGAACTCTAGGAGATGCTACTTAAAGCATAATCTTAGTTCACTAAGGTTGAACCCTAGGAGATGCTTCCACAATCATAATCTTAGTTCGTTAAGTTTGATCTCTAGGAGATGCTTCTTCAAGCACAATCTTACACCATTAATTGTGTTGGACTCTAGGAGATGCTTTCTCAAGCATAATCTTAGTCCATGAGGTTTGAACTCTAGGAGATGCTACATTAAGCATTATCTTAGTTCATTACTAATCTTGTTGTAGTTGGGATATAGCCATAATTAACATGAGAACATATGAGCTATCACATGATCTCTCCAATCATGGGAGGTTGCTGTTTTGGACAGCTTTTGGGTTGTTTTGGGGTCCTCCTCAAGGACCCCTTGGGTGGTCCTTGGGGGTCGTACCTTGACGCCCTAACCCTAAAACCTTCATTCTAATTACGGAAATCAGTTTTATGATTTTTAACCCTCATACCAAACTCTAAAATTCTAACACAAGGTTCTAGAACTCTCTAGTTTAGTTCACTAGTTTCCCGGGTATTACAATATCTCCCCCTTGAGATCATTCGTCCTCGAATGACGATTCTAAATACTTCTTAAAATCACAACTTTAGACTAGCATCCCATCATGCATGCACTACATCTAAATGCACACAACCAAGGAAGAAAATTTCAATTCCAAGCTAAACACATTCAATGCAACACAAGGGAGTAGGAACTATTTCTACCAACCCAAAATGCATGAAATTCTATATCTACTCATTTTTAAGGAGGAATTAACATCTCATAGCTAAAACATGCTCAACACACACTCATGGAGCCTAAATGCAAATTACTCTCAAAAGACATTTATTCAAGGAGGAATTTTTCAACTCCAAACCTCATTAACTCATCTCATGAAGTCTATATGCAACTCTACTCAAATGCACTACAACATGAGGCAAAACAATGCATATAAGTCATTTCTAACAAGACCTATTCATTTTCATGAACATGTATATTAGGAAATCATGGCAACACATAATCACACAATAACCCTACTAGATAGGCACACTATCTCCCCTTTGGGAGTAAGCCTACACAAACTCTTCTAAACATCATTCATACTAAGGACAATTTCAAAGTCCAACATATCAAGTCACAAGATACCAAACAATACCGAAATCAAATAAAGCATGAAAACATACCGGTAGCCACATTAAGAGGTCACTCTTGATCACCACTAGTTTGGAGAACCTAGAACCTATTTTTGCTTGGGAACATTGGAATCCAGACCCCTAAGAGAAGCTTGATTGGCCTCTCTCCCTCTAGCCCTAAGTATTGGACAATCTCTCATCTTGTGACCCTCATTACCACAACCATAACACCCATCCTTTTTGGCTAGACACTCACCATAATGCTTTCTTCCACACTTGGAGCAAGTAGGCTTAAGCAACACAGATTCACTATTACTCCATCTTTGAGGCTTAGGTTTAGACACCCTCTTCTGGTTGGAAAGTTTTTGTTGGGTCCTAGGTTGACCATATCCATCAGATCTAGCATTGGAGAAATCCCCATCACCGGTCCTAGCCCTTTTTGCCTTTCTATTCTTGTCTTGGAGTTTATCATCTTCCATTTGTTGAGCATGCACCATGAGACGGGATATATCTATGTTATCATGAAGCATTGTTGAGCGTCATTCATTTCTTACCAATCTAGACACACACGTCACAAACTTATTCATCTCATCCCTAGTATCCGCCATCATAGCCGGAGCATACTTGGACAATTCGGTAAACTTTAGAGAATATTCTTGAACACTCGTACCTCCTTGTCGAAGGTTGATAAATTCTTCTACCTTAACTTCCCTCATCTCTCGGGGAAAGAACCTATCAAGAAATACCTTCTTGAACACCTCCCAATCTATGGGACCCGCTCTTACCGACCTATTCCTCTTTCATTAAGTATACCATACTTGGGCCACACCTTTCAATTGATAAGCGGCTAGCTCCGCTTTCTCAACCGAAGTCACCCTTATAGCATCAATTATCTTGTAAACCTCTCCCACAAATTCTTGAGGATCTTCTCCAAATTTGGAACCAAAGAACATGAGAGGGTTCATCCTAGCAAAATCCCTCAATCTAGAAGCCGCAGAATTGGATAGTAAACCTAAACTCTACATGGGTCACATTCTCCATTGCGGGGTCAACCGGAGCTTGGGGATGAGCTTGGTGTGGAACTTAGAGAGGAACATCTTGCTCCACATTGCCTTCCTCATCCCTCCTAGAATTTTCCCTTGTATTAGCCATACCCTGAAAAACCATAGGGCACGGACTAGAAGAAGGGCCTACTAAAGCCAAACTCCATGACACGACTTAGAGAATGAAGAAGTGAGATTTCCTAAACATCCAATAGCCTCATGTTCATAAATGTGGCGCGCTTCACATTTATGAACAAGACTCTACTAGACGTGGTTTGAGACAATCCTAGAACCATTCTAAACCTTGTGCTCTGATACCAAGTTTGTCACAACTCAGGGGTACACCCTAGATGTAACATGGCGTACTTGACCCCGAAGGGGTCTCATACAAGCCCTTAGCATATCATAACATAAGATAATAGAAAATTACGGAAAATTTAAAAACTTTTATCCATACAATCAAAGTCATTTTCATAAAAATAAGCGGAAGTCTTTACTGCACTTTTCTCTCAAGCCATTTAAACTCAACTTGAATTAAAAGCTTTGGGACACAACCCATACAATAGTCTCAACATGAAAATAAAAGACATAAAGGAACTAGTGGGTTTTGTCCTCGAAACTATGAGGACTCACCAAGATCTTCAACTCCTTTGCTCCTTAGAAATCCATCTCCAAGAATAGAACTCAAGTCTTCAAACCCTACATTTGATGAGAATGTAGGCAAAGTATGTGTTAGTACAAAATGTACTAAAAATGTTAGCTAGCATAATGATAAGAGCATAAGACAAGGGTTAGTCAAATATAAGACATAATCCAAAATCATATGAAATACTTCATGAAACATAAACTATAAGCACAAGATACAATATCATAATAATAAGCAAAGTCTCCAACATAAGCATCATATAAGCATTATTCAACTCTTTAGTCATCTATACCATAATAGAACTACTCTCAAGTAACCTAAAAGCATACATGTGCAATGCATGAATAGCATCCCATAATACCACCCAAGCCAAGTATCCCTTTTTGGTCATCTTAATCATAGCCTATATGCATGGTCAAGTCTTAAGCTTTTCTACCATAAGGGCACTATACTCCTAAGTAACCTCAAAGCACACTTGTGCAATGCATGAAATGCATCTCATACTACCCTTCACACTAAGCATCACCTTGAAGTCATCATAGTCATACTCACCTTCCTTTGGTCTCTTTATTAGCTTACTTCATATAGACAAGGGAACTATCACCTTTAGTCAATACTAACAAGGAAGGCAACTATATCACAATCCTATCTCAAGATACATCACATAAAAGAACACTTTCTTGAATAACCTTAAGTCATACCTATGCAATAAATCAATAGCATTCCGTAATACTACTAATATTAAGTACCACTTTTAGGTCCTCATTCTAATGCTTTTTGGTTTGGAACCTGGTTCCTCTCTTTATACCTTAGATTACTATGAGGTACTCCCTTAAGCACATCCTAGTTAATTATTAGGTTGAACCCTATGAGATACTTCTTTTAGCATGTCTAGGTTCATTATTAACATGTCTAAGTCCATTCATACTCCTGAACACTTTGAGGTACTTCACTAAGCCTATCTTAGTTCCTCATTATTTCTAACCCTAGGATATACTACATTAAGTACATCTTAGTTCATCAAGCTTGAACTCTAGGAGACGCTACTGAAAGCATAATCTTAGTTCACTAAGGTTGAGCCCTAGGAGATGCTTCCACAAGCTTAATCTTAGTTCGTTAAGTTTGATCTCTAGAATATGCTTCTTCAAGCACAATCTTAGACTATTAATTGTGTTGGACTCTAAGAGATGCTTTCTCAAGCATAATCTTAGTCCATGAGGTTTGAACTTCATGAGATGCTACATTAAGCATAATCTTAGTTCATTACTAATCTTGTTGTAGTTGAGATATATCCATAACCGACATTAGAACATATGAGCTATCACATGATCTCTCCCGGTGTTACCCACACCGTCAAGGGTTGGTCCACTTGCCTAAGGTAGAACCGGTTTGTTAGCTAAGTTAGATCCACTAGCTAACTTTCCTATGGGGCACGTAGTTATGGGATACATAGATTGCTACTAGAAACTCAAAATTCCACTAGGTGAAGGCTTTCTTCTCATGAGACTCACTTTAGGAAAGCCGAACTCTTCTAGGTGAGAGATCCCATGTTGGAAGCCCAAACTCAACTAGGTGGGAACCTCCATCTAATTCAATATCCACTCGGTGCTAGGCCTAAATCCTACAAGATAACTATTAAGTCTCTACTTTGACTCAAGTTCATAAAAAGATATCATTGACAACCAATCCATAATAATTCACTAAATACCTATTTTAGACCATGTGTGAGCAACTATAACCATCCATGATCTAGGTATGAAGGCTCGTTAGCCTTAGGTTCAATTAGGTGAGAGAAGCCCTTCAACCTTAGAACCATTACTATGTGAGAACACTTTTCATGTTAAGTTAACATTCATGCCTAATATCATATATAGAATTCTACATTAGACATGGATATCATCATGACTTCAAGTGATTTTATCACTTCCTACCATCTATTATTCATAAGGTGAATTAGGTAGGTAAAGATCTTTCATCACAATTCTATTCATTAGACTTATATTCACATATAGATTTTACTCTAAAAGCCTTAGCATCTATAGTTAATCATATTAGCTTTACTCTCAAGCCCTAGTCATCAACATTCATGACTACAAGCCCTATTCTCAAAGCTTTACTTCTACAGTCAACATTCATACCTAGATTTCAAGGTATTCTAATCACATTCTTCATTACTAGGTGATTCTAGTGATAATTCATCATAAAGGTTCAATTTCGAGCTTTACAAGTCAAGATCCATCTCATATAATAAAGTTTAGTTCAATTCATGTCTATATGTTCCTAACCTTGAACAATTACTACACATGATATTAATTTTAGAAGATCACTATGAATCTTCAACTTCACCTCTCATGGCATAAACCCACAAAATAGCAAATTCATTAATTAGGCTAGGGTTAACCATAGAAATTACATAAATTCATCATAATATCATAATTCAATGCTAAATCACACATAATTAAGTATCATCCACTTGATTGGAATCAATCTTCATCACTACCCACAATGTAGGAAGAAACCCTAGCTAAATTGGGGTTTTGACTTCACAATTGGGGGAAACCTAGGGGGCTCTATGGGTGGAAGAACCCAAAGATGAATAAGCTAACATACCTTAATTCAAAGCCCTAACCAAGCTTGAAACAATGGAGGAAAATCTGCCCTCCTTCTCCTCCTCCTCCTCCTCCTCCTCCTCCTCCTCCTCCTCCTCCTTCTTCTTCTTCTTCTTCTTCTTCTTCTAGAGAGAGAATTATTTGGAGAGAATTTGGGGTCTTAGAAGAATGATTTAATTCACTCAGTTTAGGGGTCTATTAGGCTTATATAGGTGATTTAATAACTAACTAACCGACCTCCCCTAATTCCCTAACTAATTACCAATTAACCCCTAAGCCCTTAACTTAAAACTAATTCACTAAAAATATGCCCCACCCATGAGACCCCCACCCATGGACCGTGGGTGGGGCTACGAGTCGTGTTGCACCTTCTTAGGTGGGGGTTCTGGGGCTTAACATGCGAGGAAGCTTCAACCTTGACCCACGACCCCAACCCACGGGGCGTGGGTCCATCCACGATTCGTGGATGCCCTTCGTGGGAGGCTGCTATTTTGGACAACTTTTGGGCTGTTTTGGGGTCCTCCTCAAGGACCCCTTGGGTGGTCCTTGGGGGGTTGTACCTTGATGCCCTAACCCTAAAACCTTTATTCTAAGTACGAAAATCATTTTTATGATTTTTTAACCCTCACACCAAACTCTAAAATTCTAACACAAGGCTCTAGAACTCTCTAGGTTAGTTCACTAGTTTCCCGGGTATTACAAAAACCCTCTTTCAACTCTTTTCAGATGGTGATTGAGTCGTGTGACAACTCATTCACTTATATTATTGCCTCTTCAGATAGAGACAACAGGAACAATCTCAAACGAATAACCGTTTGACTGACTCCATGGATCTCAGAAAACATACAAATACTAATGAAGTTCATTATGTGAAGATTTGGATCATCGCCAACTACTTTTCTAAACAATCATTTCAAGTTCAGCAGTTGAATCATGATACCTATAATCAGGGGAGCTCAACGTAATTGGAGGCCTAAAGCGAAATTTCAATTTGAGGCCTAAAATATAAACAAACTTCGTATACGTATTTATTCAAAATTTATTTGTCTTACACTATTTAGATGAAAATTATTAGTATTTAATGCTGTTTTTTCAGTTATTGATTTTATGTAAGATTTTATCAACTCAATATTGAAAAACATCCTTTCAGTGAGGTAATTATTATATGAATTGTTAATATAATTCTATAAGTAAAGTTGACAAATATTAAACAAAGATAAGAGTTAGAACCATAGAATTTGATTCAAGAATATGATAACTTGATTTACCCCATTTCTATATGTTTGTTGTAATGCTTCAAAACGAAATAAAAAAAGAATTTGTAATTCTCTTTGTTCAACACTCTTCACTATTAATTCTTATTTTTAACAAAGGACAACATATGTTAAACTGAGTAAAATAATATATTTTTTAAAAATATACTTTTTATCATAAATAATCATTTTTTTCAATAAAAAATATAACACATAATTTATTTTTGATAAAAATTTGGGACCCCGAAATTTGGGGCTAAAGCATAAGCCTTATTTTACAAAGGCAAGAATCCGCCCCGCCTATAGTGGTAAATTTTACTCCTTGTGCTAAGGGTGGGAGAACAATAGCCAGTGGCTCCAACTTCATCCATATCAGCTTCATCCTCGTTGAGATCAAAATCAATGGGGTCAACCTGTCTATGTTTCCCTTTAGCTCTCGGAATTGGACGACGATTCACTGCAACCCAACCATCTTCATCGTCACCAAGTTCATTTCCAACATTATTGTTGTTACCATTGTTACTATTACCCCTAGCCCGAGCCTCAACAATTTGTCTCAGTCGTTGTGCTTTGCGCTCTTGATCATTCATTTTCTTTCGAATAAATTTCTCAAGCTTTGGGTCGTAAGGAATTAACCGTTCACCCTTACTGTGGGTATTTAACATACATTAACTTGTACCCTTTGGTAACAAAAACAACAAACAAAAAGTAAAATTAAGAAATAAGATTAAAAGTGAAATAATACACACTTGACTTAATTGACAAATGTTTTTTCGACAATAACATCAAATTTAATACGTCAAAATTACACCTCCAATAAAGAAGTACGACTCAATAATCGTCAAATATAGAACCCATTAGGTTGAGGTTGAATCCCACGTCAATAAAACCATTAATTACTTATTTCCCGAGGAAAGTGAAAGTTTTGGGGTTTGATTTTGTAGTAGTGTCCATTAATAACTTGGGAGTAATGGAAATGGAACATATGAGAAAGCAGGTAAACGGAAATGTCATCACTTCTCCGTTGGAGAAAAGCTTTACTCTCCATTTACTCTCGGAGTAATGGGTACGCCAACGAGTCAAAACCGAGAGGGCTCACATCGGCGCCTCTCATCGAAGTTGGGTTTACAGAGTCAGCCGGTCGAGGTGTGTTTGCCACTCGGAGAATCGGTGCTGGCGAACTCATCCACACTGACAAACCCATCCTCTCTCACCCTTCTCTTTCTTCAACTGATAGCGTCTGTTATTTCTGCCTCAAAAATGTAGCATCAAATGTTCCCTTTTGTAGTGACGAATGTAGACAACAATCCAAGGTATATATATGACCCCCCCTTTTTTTTTCTTTTTCTGATATGTAGTTCTGGCAAGGATAAGAAATAAAACCTGTTTCAAACTGGACAAATTATTGTGAATTCTGTGTGATTTTGAACATATTAAGTGAAATGCCAATAGGGTTCCTGTTAGATCATTCGAAATTTTATTTAAAGACTGAAATTTCGTGCTTACCATCATTATTGGACCTTATAACAAGCTTGCTGTATTAGTATATCTCACTTCTAACTCATGTCATCTTACTGTTTTAGATTTTTTACGACACAGAGAAGCAAGCTGATTGGTCACACTTTCATGAATACTGCCGGTATGAACAGTTTCTACTTTCCCTCTATCTTCCATCAAATATTACTTGTTTGATACAATGCGTTCTTGCCTATATTGTATATGGTCTTTATTACATGGTTCACTTCGATGCATACCACCTTTATACATGAGAAATACAGTTTTGTATAGGTTAAGAACACTAATTTCAAGTCTGAATAAGATAATAAAGGGCATCTTTCGCTATGTTAATATGTGCCAACAAAGAAAATAATTGAAGCATTTATACATCTATCAACACAAATATTCGATCTCATTAAGTTAAACAAATATATTTTAAAAATTTTGATAAATTTTGTCTGAGTTAAACTTCGGGATACTATGGGAATGGTCCCATGTACCATTTGTTAGGGGATAAATGATGTGAGATAACTTACATTTACATTTTTAGAATTGTTTGCTTTTTTGAATACTTACATTTTCGGAATAACTCCAAAACTTAAGAAGAAGGGGGATTTCATCTATGCTCTAGATGTTGTATGTGCGGTGCACCCAGGGAAAACAATAGCCATCTGTTTCTACACTGTCCTATAACGGGACAATTGTGGCAACTTTGTTTGAACATGGTAGGACTAGGATGTTCTATGCCAGCAACAAGTTGTGATTTATTGAAGTGCTGGAACTATAATGATGGTGTAGTGAGACAAAAGGAGAGGTGGAAACTTGTCCTTGTTTGTATATGGTGGACAATTTGGAATGAGAGGAACTACCGAATTTTTGAAGGCAAAAACATTTATGTGTAGAAAGTCAAGATGAATTGTATTCTTTTGTTTCATTTTTGGTGTAAAGAAAACTATGTAGAGGAGACTGAATCACTAGTTGATATGATAGGTTCCTTGTGAAGCAGTAGTCTTAAGCATGGTTGGGTTTGTAATAGATAGCACTGTTATGGTGCAGATATATATATATAGACACACACACATGTTACCATTTCAAAAAAAAAAAAAAAACTTCAAGAGTAACATTTTGAGAAAGATATACTTTTTAAGGGCGTTTTTGAGAAAGATATACTTATTGCTTGAATGAATAAACTTCGCCATCCTCTAGCTTATAAGTGGTCCACACATGGAGCATGTTAAGTTCTCAGGTTTCCTATAGGCTAGAATGTGAATTTCTTTTGACAGGTCTGATTTGGGTATTCCAATTATTCTGCTTTTCGAACTAGCAGAAAAATTCGAGTATAAAGGTTGTCTGCATAAGTAGATTCTTTATTATGTTTTGTTGTTTAGTTCTGTTACCAAATAAGCTCGAGCTAAATTTTTGTTGGAAACTAATAAGCAGAAATGTGGAACTTACTTCTATAGTTGGAAGATTGATGATATATTAAAAAATAGAGAAAAAGGATCTTAGAAGAAAATATGAGGGTGTCACAATTTTATTCTCCTATTTTCCCCATTTGAAGTCATTGCCCATTTTGTACTATAAAACCTAAACCAAATTGATGTCTAATACTCAATCTCATGTCTGTGGCAAAATAGTAAAGATAATGTACAATTTATTTATTCACTCTTTTCAGCTTTTGCAGTGCTGAATTGTGCACCCAAAGGGTAGTGGCTGCGGGTTTCCCCCCTTGTCATAAAAAAATCATTTTTTAATAGGGCAGTGCAGCATTATTTGTTTTGGAACAATTGCCTTCGATGCTATCTTCTCAAACTCAACAGATACTCTTTCCACATGTAATAGAAGGAAATATGAACATATGATATTTAACTTTCATTCCATCTTATTCTTCTGCCGACAAACCATAGATCATGGTTTTGTTTATGAGGATAGGATATGTGTTGGAGGTCCAGATAGTTTGTGGGAAGGGTACATGGTCACCTTATATAGTCTCAGACAATTCTCCCCTCATGAGCTAACTTTTAAGATTGAGTTAGGCCTAAGATCCATTTCTTTACTTGGTATCAGTGCATAAGTCATCCCAATTCTCATTTCCGATGTTGAACCCCCATATTAAATTACCCACGCACCAGATGTCCACCTTGGGCGTTAGGGTGTGTGTGAAGAGTCCTACATCGTCCCTTTAAGAGATGCGTGGTTTCTTTAATATGACTTGGACAACCATCACCCCTTGACCTAGGCCCAAGATCCATTTTTTTACATGGTATCATAGCCAGATGCATCCCATTGTATGTTTCCGATGTTGGGCTCCTCCCCGTCTTATATTGTCCATGATCCAGATGTCCAGTCCGGGGCATGCAGGGGTGTTGGAGTCTCACATTGGTGGGAAAAAAGTGTACATGATCTCCTTATATGGTTTTGGGCAATCCTCCCTCGTGAGCTAGCTTTTGGGTTGAGTTAGGCCCAATATACATTTCTTTACAATGTGAGTTTAGGGGAAAATCATCTGTGTTTCATGGTACTATTAGCGATTAAGCTGTGAATAACTATTGGAGTTGCTTTAGAAAATATATATCTGATCTAATGACACATAGATCAAGGAGTATTTATTTCACTTATCTTTGTGAGTTACATATTCTCATTTTGCTTGTTCTTGCTCTGAAGAACTCAAGGCCTAAAGTATCCGCTTCTGGTCAAGAGATTGGCTTGCACGATTATATCTGGAGCGGCCACTCCAGAAACTCTTGACATACTTCAGCCAGCAACATTATCTTCCGAAATGATTTTACTGGTGAGTACTTCAGGTTGAGCCTTTTTCTTAGCAGTTGGAGTTCATGTTGGTGATGTTTTTATTAAAACTTCAAACTATTAACTTCCTTTGCTAGCTGTTTCTGATCCTTGAGATTTTGTACTGTATCTATTTTACTGTAAACCTTGTTCTGAAATCAAATAACCGGTGAGTATCAGCATGTAAACACAGATAAAGTATCTTTGGGTACTAGAGGTGACCATTTCTTTCATAGGACTCCATTGTCTGATTGTGAAGCATCTTAATAAAAAATAAAGTTAAAAAATAACTTCATTTTTGTACAACTTCTTGAACTTTATACTGTGAAGAAGCCTAGTTTCCAAACCAACTGTGTTTTCAATAGCCTATTTTCAATTCCCTTTGATTTGATTGCTGTAGAAGATAAAATAATGGGAGACAAACAGCGCAGACAAAAAATACTTTAGAGTACAACTACTTACTTTTTGCTTCCTAGGGTTGGTTAGCTTGCAAATATTCAATAAATTATGATTGGAAAAATATTTGCAAGATTTTCTTTTCTTATTGGTTAAAGAATTTTTTTGCAAATCACAATTTACTAAATGCTGATGGTGATAAACCTTGGTTAAAACCAGTGTTGGGGGGAGGCATTAGTGCATTCTATAGGGTGGCTGAACCAGTCAGGTATTGTTAGGAGCAATTGTCTTCATCAGTGGTATTATTATCATGTATCAGATGCCCTGTACCTCGGTTGTTATATTCTTTGCCTGCTAAAACTTGATGCAACATAAGTTGGGCACTTCACTTCACTAAGACAACGCTTCAATGCAGGCACTAATGCAGTAGGTGTGCACTTTATCGTACATGCGCTTTATCTTGAACAAAGCGGCACTAAATAATATTTCTTCCTTCCCATTTCATGTGAAAGTGTTTGACTAGACACAATCTTTAAGAAATTAAAGAAGACTTTCGACGTGTAAGCCAAATGTATGCAAAGATCAAAATTATCCTTTTGAACGAGTGTTGGTGAAAGTTCTGCATGTTTTTTCATTTTCTCTCTTCCTACAAAAGATGAAATTTTATATCGAGTGGTTTCCAAATAAGTCATGTCATGAAGGGTAAAATGAAGATTAAGATTAGATGGTTTCTGAAAAGAGAAGGGTATTTCAGTGGAGGCAAAACATAGGTGATTTCTTCCTATATGTCCAAGTCTTAGTGGACAAAATTATTCGGTACCTGTGCTGGTGGGAGATAGTATGTAATCCCATCGAATTAGTTGAGGTGCGCACAAGATGGCCTGGACACCACAATTATAAAAAGAAAAGAAGGGTGTCTTTCTTTTTTGGGACAAGCTAAAAATGGAAGTATGTCAGGGACGGAGGCAGTAATATTTAACTTTGTAGTTTTTCAATTCCTTTGGCTCAGAGTAGTCCAAAGTAAATTATTACTGGCAAAGAAAAAGCTGTTGGAAAATGCTCCCAGGCACAGTTCCCAAGTTTTTTCTATCTCCTACTTTATAGGTTTGCTGAACTCCTTTCCCGGTGACCCATTCATCAGAATAGGTCACTTCAATCTTGCTTGTACACATCACGTGAACTCCCCCTGGAAAAATTACCAGCCTCTGTGCTACAAGGACAAAACATGGGGGAATCAGTGCTGTTAGAGGTCTTATGGAGGGTCCTTGGGTTGTTTGTGGAGACTTCAATGTCACCAGTTCTCCACAGAGAAGAGAAGTTTCGAAGTAGATCTAGAGAAATGGTAGAATATTTTGACTTTATTGCAAAAGAAGTGTTTTTAATGCTTTGGGCAGGGGTTAAACATTGTGCTCCAGATAAGGCACCTGGGCCGGATGGATACACTATGTGATTCTTTCATTCTTGTTAGGACGTTGTAAAAGAAGATGTTATGTAAACTTTGAGGAATTTTCACACAGAAATATTTTGAGAAGAGGTTTAATGCATCATACACAACTATTATACCTTAGAAGACTGGGGACAGAGAGTTGAGAGATTTTAGACCTATTAGCCTAATTGGATCAGTTTAAATTTTTTATCTCTGAAGTGTTGACTGTGAGATTAAAAATAGTGATCTCCAAGCCAGTTGATAGAAATCAGGTGACTTCCATAAAGGGGAGGCAAATAGTGGATCCAACACTGTGGCCAATGAGTGTGTTGATTCTAGATTAAAGATGAAGACACCTGGAATTCTATGCAGACTGTTAGTGTTTAACAGAGGAGAATAAGAGCTGATTGAAGAAGAAAAAGGAAAAGTGAAGTTTATTGATTAATTTGAGACGCAATAAATACATCGCAGCTTAACTAAGATGATGTAAAGTAATGCTAAAATATCTGCTAAAACTAAGTTACTGCTTGCTGAAATTGAGGAACTAATCCTTAACAGTAGCTAACAAAGTTTTAATCTGACCAGGAAACAGAAAACAGCTAAAAAATAGCAATTTATTCTGGTGCGCACTTCCTCAACATTCTTCTGCCCTACGTCATCTTTTAGCTTCAATTTTGGTCATGTAGTTCTAGAAGACAACTGCAACACTCCTCCTGGCTCAAGAAATGCATAGTCCAAGCTTCATTCTAAGGAATTCAAACCTGTTAACATGAAATGGCTTAGTGAATACATCAGCAATTTGATCTTCCGACTTTTAATAAACCAATTCCACCTCTCCACCTTCTTGTACTTCCCTGAGAAAGTACAATTTGATATTAAAATGTTTTGTTTTTCCATAAAATACTGGATTATGAGAAATTGCTATGGCTGCCTGATTATCCACAAACACTTCCGTGCTTTCTTGTTGCTCCAGATCAAGATCTAACATAATCTTCCTTAGCCAAAGAGCTTGATTAACAGAGCTGTTGCAGCTATAAATTCAGCTTCTGCAGTTGACTGTGCCACGATACCTTGCTTCTTTGAGCACCATGAAAAACATCCTGAACCAAGGCTAAAACAATAACCTGAAGTGCTTTTCATGTCATCATCTGACCCAGCCCAATCACTATCTGAATACCCTTGCAACTTGAGGTTCTGACTTTTCCCGAACTTAACACCATAGTCCAAAGTTCCCTTGACATACCTTATCACTCTTTTGACTGCTTTCATGTGCATTTCACTTGCACAATTCAGAAATCTAGACAAGACACTTACAGCTTGCAGAATGTTGGGTCTCGTGGCAGTGAGATACATGAGACATCCAACCATACTTCTATAACTTGCCTCGTCAACCTTGTCACTACCATCATCTGTAATCAGCTTTTCTTTCTGATTCATTGGAGTGTTCATAGGTTTTCAATCCTCCAATTTAAACTTCTTCATTATCTCCCTTGCATATTTCTTTTGACAAATGAACACTTCATTGTGGATTTGACAAATCTGCATTCCAAGAAAGTAAGACATTTCTCCCAAGTCTGTCATTTCAAACACTTTCTTCATCTCTACCTTGAATTCATCTATCATTTCAAGGTTGTTGCCTGTTACATGAAGATCATCAACATAAAGTGATATAATCACAATATCAGATTCTCTTTTTATAACTAATAGAGTTGATTCGCTTAGGCTTTTCTTAAAACCTAAGCCTTGCAAGTGATCATCAATTTGACTGTACCAAGCCCTTGGAGCTTGTTTTAAACCATAAAGGGCTTTCTTCAATAGATACACTTTGTCGTCATGTCCCTTTACAGAAAAACCTTGAGGTTGCTCCGCATAAATTTGCTCCTGTAGAAAACCATTTAAAAAATTCGAATTGACATCTAATTGAAAGATTTTCCAACCTTTTTCAGCAGCAATAGCTAGTAACAGCCTTATAGTATCAAGCCTAGCAACTAGAGCAAAGGTTTCTGAATAATCAACTCCAAAAATTTGTTAGTAACCTTTCACAACAAGTCTTGCCTTGAGCTTGTTAACAGATCCATCAGCATTCAATTTCGTGCGATAAACCCACTTCACACCAATGATCTTCCTATGTTGTGTTTTTCCACAAGCTGCCAGGTCTCGCTCTTCTCAATCATTGCAAGCTCCTCCTCCATTGCAGCTTTCCTCTTGGGATCTGAAACAGCTTCTTCAAATCCAGAAGGCTCTAAAATGGCCACATTGCATCTCTGGTATATGTCAGAGAGCGACCTTGTTCCTCTCACAGGTTGATCATCAATGTTCTCATCTGAATCTAGAAGATTTCTTGTGATCTGCTTCTGGTTTACTTCTTCCCAGTCCCATTGCTCTTTCTCCATAAAAAATACATCTCTGCTTACCATAATTTTTCCTGTATGAGGCTGAAAATTTTTGTAAGCTTTGGAGATTGTACTATAACCAATAAAGACTCAAGGTTCAGCTTTCTTATCTAACTTGCCCCTCTTAACCTGTGGAATATGAGAGAAACAAAAACAACCAAAGATTATTAAGTTTTGTAAGGACGGCTTATACACGTGCCATGCCTCAAAAGGTGTCTTTTCCTTCACGGCTTTTGTAGGCAACCTGTTTAGCAAAAAAACAGCAGTATTAGCTGCTTCTGCCCATAACTTTTTTGGTAGGCCCTTCTCATATAACAAGCATCTGGACATCTCCATTATCGATCTGTTCTTCCTTTCACTGACACCATTTTGCTGCGGAGTATATTGAACAGTGAGTTGATGCTCAATTCCTGCATTTTCACAAAACTTTTCAAATCGATCAGATGTGTACTCGGTACCATTAACTGATCTAAGCATTTGAATCCTGCAACCACTTTGATTTTCTACCAAAGCTTTGAATTTCCAGAACACTTCAGTTACTTCAGATTTGAACCTGAGAAAATAAATCCAACACATTCGTGTCATATCATCAATGAATGCTATAAAATATTTACTTCCGTTAAGAGAAGCAGTCCTATGTGGTCCACACAAATCAGTATGGACTAATTGAAGCTTCACTGATGCTCTCCAAGTTGCCTTGGCAAAAGGCATTCTACTTTGCTTTCCCAATTGACATGTGCTGCAAGTTGCATGTTCATCCTCCATAAGTGGTAGTCCTCGAACCATATCTTTCTTCAGCATGTACAAGAGTGCCCTGTGATGGACATGTCCGAGTCTCTTGTGCCATAAAGTTGTTGTCATCTCTTGGCTCGGATAGGCAGCCAATTTTTCCTCCATTGGATCAAAAGAAAAGCTCTTTCCTCTCATTTTAACTTGACAGATTTGTTGGCCCTTTGGATCAAAGATCACACTTATTGTCCTCAAACGTAAGCTTAAAACCATTCTCCAAAAGTTGCCCTACGCTCAACAAATTTTGGTCAAGTTCAGGAACATAAAGTACATCTGAGATTAACTTTGTACCTGAGTAGCTTTCAATAGCTATTATGCCTTTCCCTTTGGCTGGAAGGTAATCTCCATTACCAATTCTGACTTTAGAGATTGCAGATCTGTCTAACTCTCTGAAAATCTCCTCATCATGAGTCATATGATTTGTACAACCGCTATCAATTAACTAGCTTTCGCTTGAACTTCTACTTGCAAAACAAGTAGCCACAAACAATTGATCTTCTTCTTGTTCGTCTGCAATTTGAGCTCCATTTAATTGTTGTGGTCCTTTTTCTTTGCAAATAATCTTAGCATGACCAAGTTTATGACACTTTCTGCATAGGTTTTTTCCAACATTTGAAGTGTGGATAATTCCTCTTCCCACACTATTGACATGGTGAATATTTTCCATCTTTGTTGTCGTTGCTCGAATTGCTTTAAGTTGCAGCAGTTTCTGTTGATGTAGCATAGCTCTTCTTGAATTTCTGCTTCCTACCTTTGCCTCCAGCATTGAACTGATGCCTTGCTTGCAAAGCTCCTTCAATAGTCGCCTCGTTCCTCATCATTCTTCGTTGTTCCTGAGCTTACAAGGAGTTTAAAAGTTCCGCCAAAGTAATGTTTGACAAATCTTTTGTATTTTCTAGTGAAGCAATTGTTGCTTCAGACTTTTCAGGTAAAGTAACAAGGATTTTTCTGCACAATCCTTGTATCAGAAAGTTCGGCACCAAGTTTATTGGCCAGACTAATAAGTTTATCTCAGTACTCTTTAATTGTCTCAGATTCCTTCATTTTTTGCATTTCAAATTTCCTCACCAGGTTTAAGACCTTCATGCCTCAAATTCTTTCATCTCCATAATATTCCTTTTTCAGAAAGTCCCATATTTCCTTAGCTGATTTAAGAGTCATGATTCTGGAAAAAATAGTAGGAGATACTGCAGCCTAGAGACATGCCTTCGCCTTTGACTTCCTGGTTTTCTTCTCTTTGTGAGTTTTAATCTGAGCCATTGTAGGATTGCCTGGTTAAGGAGGAGCTTCATAATCCTCCTCTACTGCCTCCCAGAGATCACATGCATCCATGTAGGCTTCCATCCTAACAGCCCAAACCTGATAGTTTTCTCCATCAAAAATTGGCGGAGCAATTGATGAAAGAATACCTCCACCTTCCATTATTCTGCAAGCTAATTTTATGGAATGGTTTGATTATGTTTGGGTTTCACTCAATATAACTCAAATTCTCACAAGTCTCTTAAGAACTAAAGGGCTCTGATACCAATGTTAGTGTTTAGCAGAGAAGTATTTTCGACAACATTTTCACCCAAGAAAAATGACTCGTTTAAAAAACCATTGCTCTTATAAAAAAGCTTTCTGGTTTTTCAAAAAGTGAATTTAATTGATTAATTTGAGATGCAATAAATACAGCCAAAAGGGCAACAAATTTTTTTGAAAATTCCAAAAGGGCAACAAAATTATTTATCAAACCAAAAGGGCAACAAATTTAGACGCCGTTCAATTCCATTCAAATCAGGGTATCCGTTGCAAGGCGCGGATACCCATGCGACTTGTAAGGCGCAACCACCTTTAGCTTTGTAAGGCTCAGGCCATGCGCCTTACAAGGTGCATGGGTGTCCGCATTTTTATTTTTTTTTGGTTTTGTGAATTGAGTTGCTAGGTATGTTGATGACTTACTATATTTATAAAGAACCAATATAATGTTTATTTTTAATATTGTTTTGTGCGATCTCTTATACAGTGGATCAATAATCCCTGTATTTGACAAAGCAATTGTTGACTTTGACAAATTCTTCATTGATCAAACTTAAACAACACACTTTTGAATCCACTAATTAATTAATTTCTTTTCACAAATTAATGGTTTTAGACCTTTTGGTTCCGGTTAATGAAACCATGAACCATTTATATATAACTTTTTTATATTTTAAAAAAATTGTTAACTAGAGTTCCAAACGAAATTATTTAACGTAATTAAGAAATTTGAAATTAGGCTTTTAGTTGCATGGTCTCTTTCCATTTTTTTATTATAATCTTCCCTACATTGTTTAGTTAACTATAAAAATCTTATCATTATTTTTATGGAAAAAAATGTAGTAGTATATTTGTAGAAGATAGGCTTCATACATTTGTGGTAGTATATTTCTAGAAAATTGTAGAGTTGAGTAAACCACATTAAGAAAAGAGTTAACTTAAAGCAAAAAATTCTCACAACTACTTTTTTTATATGTAATTTGATATATTGAGTACAACATATAAGGGACATGATAGAAAATATAAAAGACAACACTTCTAGAGATTATCGTCTGCCTTGATGCAGTTGTTGTTGTTGTTTATGTCTACCGGTTCCACAGGTTGTGGGTACGTGTGGCCTTGTTGTTCTTCGAGGGTTGTTGATGACCTGCAAAATTATATTTATTATTGAATTTTATTAATATTTTATAAATGTGAAAATTGAAATTTTGTCCATTATAACACCATACATATTGTTGTGAAGGTCCAACTTCATCATTTTGATTTTGAGACATATCATCCTAGAATAAGATGTAAATCATTAACATATAATTTAATATAAATAAAATATTTTTAAAATGATTTAAAGGGTATATTGTTTACCGTCGAAAAACTCAATCTCCCAGCATGAAATGGTGTGTTTTGAAATTGACGTTGTCGTACAAAACCATAATTTCCTTTGTTGAATTGTTCAAAACCCAAATTTACAACATTAGGAGTTTGAAAGCCACTACCTTCTTCTTGTGTGTAGTTGGGCACACTCGTAGATACTCCAACATAGTAAAAAATAGGGTAATATGGGATGTCGGGAGTAGCCAATGATAAATTTATGTTGGCCTCATATTGATTTCCTGAAAATCCCGTATTATGTTCTTCTATATGAACACCTCCCGAATTTGATGTTGGTGGTGATGAATTTTCATTTGGTGGAATATAATGTTGTTGAAAGTTCAATCGCGTGTTCAAATGAGCAGTATTCATAGCATCTCTAGAATAAGATGCCATTTGTCTTGCATTGTCTCTCATTTGAAATGACTTTGTATTATCATTTTCTATCGCTTGATTCATTTTATACAATCTTTCATGTCCCATTACCTAAAATTCATTAAATATATATATATATATATTATTTTCGTGCTGTTATTAAAACAGGGTTGCGGAATTTATGCTGTGAAAAGCGTATATTTTTTTAAAATTCTTCGAGCATCTTGGTAGCCAAAATACTCATTTATTCTAAGCAATTTCATTTCATGAATGGCTATAATCAAATTTGTAGATTTTAAGCAAGTACTTAAATATGCTTTTTCCATTTCAGAAAGGGCTTTATTAATATGATGGATAGCTATGTGATGTTTCCATGCTCTCCTTCTAATTATATGCAAATGGCACTGTATATGCTTCATAGCATGAATATGAATAAAACACAGAGATGCTTCATGATTATAACAATTTTTAATTATTTTAAATTCCCTGTAGGTACTAAGTAATTTCTTTTTACGTGTAAATATGCATATAATATGATATAGTTTGCTTGTAAAATTAATAATATGAAATAAAAAGCGTGCGTGTATACCTTCCTTCTCTTTGATCGATGAACAGTCTTTATCACTACCGCAGTAGATCTTAAGCCTTAGGGAGAAACAGTAATGAGTAACCAAGACTAAGGTCGTTAGGGTGAAATACTGTTTACAACCTAAAGGGAGAACTACTGCGGTAGTGATAAAGACTGTTCATCGATCAAAGAGAAGGAAGGTATACACGCACGCTTTGTATTTCATATTATTAATTTTACAAGCAAACTATATCATATTATATGCATATTTACACATAAAAAGAAATTACTTAGTACCTACCCGGAAACAAGTCTAGACTTATGGTCTCAAAACATGCTCCTATATTTCTTACTAGGAAAAGGAAATTATACAGATGAAGAAAAATACATCATCTTGATAAATACTTTTATAGGAAAAAGTAAATGACTAGTTCTCTGGATTAACAGAAGATGCAAAGAAAATAATAAAAAATGATACCTTAGAAGGATTAAAAAGTTCCTTACAAAAAGGTATTACAAGCCTAAAACAATATATTGCAAATGAATTCTTTGGAGGACAAGGAAGTCCCACAAACAACAGAGAAAAAGCAAGAACAATTGCTAAAGAGCAATTAGAAAAATTACAAATCTGTAAAATGAGTCATATTCAAGAATACACTTGTGAATTCGAAGAATATTACTATAAAATATTTGATAGTGGTAAGGAAATGTTACCATATCTTGAAAAATACTATAAAAAATTACCAGGCTTTTGGGCAAAATACTTCAGAGAAGAATACGAAAAAGAAAATAAAAAAGGAGATACTCTTGGACAAAGAATAAGCTTCTTAAAAAATAGACTAGGTCAACTATGTATGTCACATAACATACAAAGAAAAGCTAAAAGAATAAATACACAAATTTATTGTTTAGATACAAATGCAGCCACTCAATGGGGATGCAACGATGATAAACCTTATAAAAAGAGAAAACTTAAAAAAAGGTTTAATAAAAAGAAAAAACATTTCTAAACAAAATTATATACCTAGAAAAAGATATTATAAGAAGAAAAAAGATTTTATATATATATATATATATATATATATAAAAGGTCAAACGAAGAAGTCAATGATATTATGTATTTTAAAAAAAATTACATACCAATGCCTCATATCTTCCAGCGATTGGTTGATATCCATGTTGGACAACATGTTCTGGATTTGCAATGAACTTGCGTGAATGTCGTAGACACCAATTCAAATAATCAATTTGGTTTGCTTGATGATTTATTTGTACAAAATGTTGATAACGTTCATTCCATGTATTTTCAGTATCAACAAACATCTGACGAGTATGTCTATCTATTTTGTGGTGCTTATCGATTTTATAATGCTCATCAGAATAATGCACATTCTGTGGTATATGTTCCACAAAACCAAATTGTCTTACTACACGATCAACCATGTGCCACTCACGATATGCAAGTGGTTTTTGTTCCTCTGGTTGATCATTGTTAAAAGGCGATAGTATAGGTTGAAATGGTATAATACGCTCCCACGCCCATACCTATAGAACAATAAATAATTTTTATTATTAGTATTAAAAATAGTCAATTATAATAATTACAAATATAAAGGTGACCAACCTGCAATAATGATATAAAACCATTTACAACGGAAACGTCGCATATAGAGGCGCGACATAATGAATGGTAGAAGTATGAAAGTGTGGCAGCTCCCCAAACTTGTGTTGCCAGTGCTTGTAAGTCACCCATTTCAATGAAAAAATCTGAATTAAATTTATTTCCCGACTTATAAGGAAATAATGTTCCTCCAATCAACCAAAATAAGTATAATCTAAATTTTTACCTCTAGTTCAGTGGAATTATCGTTTATTACATTTGAAGTTTCTATATAATTAACTAATGACGCTGAAAATATTCTAAAACCTTGAAAGCAATCTTCCGTAGGAAACCAACCGGTTAAATTATAAATTAAAGTTTGTCTAGTAAACAAACCCATGGATTTAGCGTTTGTTAGTAGAATAGGTGTACCATCAACAACCATACCGAACATAACTTCCATATCCTGCATAGTTATTGTTGTTTCACCAGTTCTCATATGAAAGATATGAGTCTCTGGACGACACCTTTCAACCAAAGCAGAAATAACGCTTGTATTGCACGGAACGTTTCCTACTTCAAGAACACCTCTAAAACCTATGTAATCAAAATAATTTAGTATACGTGTATGAAGTGGATTATTTTGTAAGTGTTGCCATAATTCTTAATCATGTCTCCGCACTGTTAAACGTGTTTCCGTCGCAGTTATTTCACCATTCCAAATTTTTGGAGATCGATGTTTATCTTGTAACATTAAAACAACTTACTCAATTGGTCCTTGATATGCAAAATTTTCTTGATTCATATATATATCAAAACCAGTGGAAATGGAAAAACCTAGTTTTCAACTTAGAATGGTGGAGTCCAACCCTAGGTTGTGAACCAATCTTTATGGAAGTTAAAAAGACATGGATCAGAATTATAGGAGTCCCTCTTCATCTTTGGTCACATCAAGTTTTTGCAGAAATTGGACAACTCTGTGGTGGATGGGTGGCTACTGAAGAAGAGACAGAATTAAAGAACCTTATGAAGTGGGCAAGAATTTTGGTGGCAGATGATGGAAGAAATATACCAAAAGAAGTTTCAATTGTGCGTGATGGAATCAAGTTTCTTTTTTTCCAATATGGGTGGAAAGCAAAGCAAGATTTGAAGTGTTGCCGGAAAAAGCCTCAACTTTTACTGGAGAAGATGACAGTGTGATAAATCTGGATCATAATATGAACCAGAGGGTAATAAGGAGTAATCTCTGTGTTCCAGCGCAGAAATCCCTTATAAATAGGGATTCTAGCAGAGACCCATGTGCGAAGAGAAAAGCTGTCAAAAGTGGTGGTACCCACTGACGTATGTGACAGTTACATACCCCTTTTAATGAAGGATGATGCTTTGGGCCTCAATGAAAGGCCTGAATTTTTAAATGAAGGAACCAGTGGGCCTGACCAAGCAAGTCTGGTTATTTTTAACAACATAACAATCTCAATACAGCCCATCTACAGAGAGGACTGGTCTCTTAAAGATACAGAAAGCCAATTTTGTATGCAACATAGAACAGAACAGAGTAACGTGCAGGAGATGTCAATAATCAGTTCAAGCGATGTTTTGATAGATGCAGTCTTGCAAACCACAAATCCAAAGTCGCAAATCCTGATTAGGGACGGGATGGAGAAGGGGGTAGAAGAAGTTGCATGCAATACACTAGAGAAGAGATTAGTGTCCTCCATTGAAGAATGGGAGGTTGAAGAGGCTGAGCCATTGTGCACAGAACAACATCTAACTACGGATAAAGAGAAAGAGATGTCTGTTTGGGTAAAGCAAAATCTGATCAGACTGGGGAAATTACTGGGTGCTGACTTCCAAGGCCATGAACTAGAAGCTTTGGAACTTCTATTACAGGTGAATAGTGCCAGACAAGCCAGAAATCAGGATGTTGCAGTGGTTTGTAAGAAGACAAGGTTCAAAGGTTCTAAAGAATTGAAAAGTTTAGTAGCATTTAATGTGAAATTCAAGAGTGGTGGCGGTAGAGAAAAGGGGAGAAATTTCCTTACCATTTCATGATGCAATTCTAACTAGTATCATGGAATGTAAGGGGTTTGAATAATAGAGATAAGAGGAGGGTTATCAAGAACATTATGGGGGACTGGAAAGCTGCATCATTTGTCTACAAGAAACCAAATTACAGGGGAATATCACTGAGTTGGTAAGGCAGATTTGGGGGGATAGGTGGGTCAAAATGGCATGTTTGGAGTCGAGTGGGACAAGAGGAGGGATAATGATGTTGTGGGATAGTAGAATATGGAAGGGGGAGGTACTAGAGACAGGGACATATACTCTCACCTGTAAATTTGAATCACAATTGCAGGACTTTTCCTGCCACATTACAGGAGTTAATGCACCCAATTGCTATGTGGAAAGAAGACTAGTATGGGAAGAAATTGGCTCTATTGGAGGATTAATAGAAGGTCCATGGGCAATATGTGGGGATTTCAATGTGGCAAGATATGCTTCAGAAAAGAAAAAATTGTACTAGAAGAAATTAGGAATGAGAGTTTTCTGATTTGATTGAGGATTTGAATCTAATTGATCTCCAATTGGAAAATGCGAAGTTCACTTGGTTTAAAGGGGACAACCATCAAATAGCTTCAAGAATTGACAGGATCCTGGTATCTCAAGAATGGGATGATGTTTTTAGTAATCTGAAACAGTATACCACGCAGAGAATAATCTCAGATCACTCCCCAGTCACACTTCAAGGTGGTTCTTGGAAGAAGAACAAAAGTTATTTTAAATTTGAGAATTGGTGGTTAAGAACAGATGGCTTCACAGATAGAATTAGGGAGTGGTGGGACTCTTTCGATTACATTGAGACACCTGACTACATCCTGGCATCTAAATTAAAAGCTTTGAAACATAAATTGAAGGAATGGAGTAGAAGTGAGCAAGGAAGTCTTGGCCAACAGAGAAAGAATGTTCTTGGAAAGCTGGCTGTTGTGGAAAATATTGCCACTGATAGAGCATTGGCAGAAGATGAAGCAATGGAAAAGGCAACTTTACTTCTGAAACTGGAGGGTTTAATAAAAAATGAAGAGATTTACTGGAGACAAAGGTCAAGATCTGTTTGGTTAAAGGAAGGGGACAAGAATACCAATTTCTTCCACAAAATGGCTAATGCACACAAGAGGTATAACAACATAGATCAACTGCTCATTCAGGGGAATATAGTCCAAGATCCAGAAAGGATCCAAGGGGAATAGTGGAGTTCTACCAGAAACTTTACTCTGAAAATGTTCAATGGAGACCCGGCAACAATTTCTTAAACTGTCCAAGGCTAACAGGGGAGGAAATAGAGGACCTAGAAAGAAATTTTGATGAGGAGGAGGTTCTGAGAAGTTTAAAGCAATGTGCAGTGGATAAAGCACCAGGACCAGATGGCTTTACAATGGGGTTCTACATCAAATGTTGGGAAGTGGTCAAGGGTGTTATCATGAAGATCTTTCAGCATTTCTATGACCAAGGGAGGTTTGAAAGAAGTTTTAATGCTACCTTCATAGCCTTGATTCCAAAGAAAAAAGGTGCTAAAGAACTAAGGGACTTTAGACCTATCAGTTTGATAGGAAGCATCTATAAAATTCTCTCAAAAGTGCTCACTGAAAGGCTAAAACGAGTGAT
>JAJOOR010007133.1:0-40449 GCA_036250505.1 Solanum acaule | reverse complement strand
AAACTCAAGGATGCGGTGACGCACCTTGTCCACTAATATAATTAGTTTTTATTAATTTAAGGTAGTGACTTATAAAAAATAAGGTTATTAAGTGTGATGCAAAGAAGACAATTATGTCTCTAAAATGTCAAGATCGAGAATGCAGTTATGCATTCGGTTTAAGACTAATAAAAATTCAACAATTAAAAAATAAGTGAACCATGGCCTTAGACACAAATTATCCAAAAACATATTAAAATAAGTATAAGTCAATAAAAGCGACCGTGCTAGAACCACGGGACTCGAGGGATGCCTAATACCTTCCCCTCGGTCAATAGAATTCCTTACCCGAATTTCTAGTTCGTAGACCAAAACTAAAAGAGTCATTTCCTATTGATTAGTGATTCAAAAATGTGACTTGGAACACCACAACTCAATTCCAAGTGGCGACTCTAAAACAAAAATAAAATAATCCCTAAATCAATACCGTCACTTAAATTGGAAAAACCCTTCCGCAGCTGTGCGCGAAAAAGGGGTGTGACAATATTACATTTGCACTAAATTGTGAACGATGGGTCGTCACATTCATCTAATTATATATGATGACAAATAGTGCATTTGAGCTCTTTTTTTGTTAAGCCAATTTATGTTTACTTCTTCATATTTTGAACTCTCTTAGTAAATTTTTACATAATCGTAAAATTATTTAGTTGAATATTGCATTGTCCCGTCAACAATTAATATATTTATTCTTCATAGTTTGAACTCTCCTAGTGAAATATTGTATATCGTTGAATTAATAAGTTGAATATTTCATTGTCCCGTACTCAACAATCAATATATAATTGTTTGTGCTCTATCTAGAATCGACCATGATAGAAGTCTTAAGATGGAGAGGTTAATTGTGCTTCATGTCTCCCAAGAGCATATTGTTCTAAGTGAGAGTAATGTTTATGTTTACTTCTTCATATTTTTGAACTATCTTAGTGAAATTTTGTATATCGTTGAATATTGTTTGTTCTTCATATTTTAAAGTCTCCTAGTAAAATTATTGTATATCGTTGAATTAATTAGTTGAATAATGCATTGTCCCATCAACAATCAATATATTTGTTGTGATATCGTTGTTCCATTTCAATAACAATAACATATTCAATGTAGTTTTACAAATAAATCTAAATCTAAGAGATTGATCAGATACACGAAGATCTTATAATCTCTTACTATTGTGAAATTAAAACATTAATTTTAAAAAACCTTCAACAACCTCGCTTCCATAAAAAAACAAAAAATTAAAAGAAGCTTCTAATCAGAATAGAATAAATGAAAACTTTATTCCTAATTGTAATTATTTTGTTTCATTAAAAGTTAAAAAAAAATAAAAATTAAGAGCGTAGAAATCAATTATTAAGGGGACCAACAAAGTCGAGCCGCAAAACTTTTGCAAAGGGTGGAAACATGCACAAGGAAAATAATTGAGCGCAAATAAATTTATTCTTTCCGTATATTTCCGAATTATCGTAAATAGTATGCAGATACCTTCTGTTATATTTTTGGGACATTGATGCCCCTGTCGTCCAAAAACTAGAGCATATATACTCTTTATACTAACAGACATATATGTGTCACAATCTTATCCATCGACCCGACATTTATTAAATATCATATCGACGGATAAGATTGTGCCACGTGTCCCTATTTAGTCTTTTGTTAGAGAGAGGGGGCATATATGCTCTAGTTTTTGAACGACAGGGGCACCAATGTCCCAAAAGTATGACGGAGGGTATCTGCATACCATTTATGATAGTTCGGGGTGTATTTGTCCTTTTTTCCTAATTAATTTGTTTTGTTTTAACTTTTTGATTTATTTTTTTAAAATAAAAATAAAAATTCTCTCTTTTTAGCAACTTTTTAATTTGAAAACTTTTCACATGACATATTTAAATTAAAAAATTAAAATCACAAAATTAAAAAAAATAATCTAAACTATGTGTCAAGTTAAAACAGAACAAGCAAACTAAATAACTTATTTTGTTGATAATAAAAGAAGAGAGCTAAGAATTTGATACTTTTTTTTATTTTTGTAGAAATATCCTTTTTTTTTTCTTTTTTGCTTGTTCTGCTTCTGCATTCAGATACATTGAAATCTTAGCTCATTTTGCTTCTGCTTCTACTTTTTTCAACTCATTTCTTCATGTAGGTCAGTCATGTAGCATGACTATATTGAGTGTTGAATTGTTGAAATTTGAAGAATAAGTTATTATTTTTTATTCAGTTGCACATATAAATTTTAGCCCATTTTTACATGCATTCAGTCAGTGAGATGCAAACGTACATGAAAAAATTATTATTGACAAAAAGATAAAGTCAGACATATACATGACTGAAAGTTTAAATAATTTTTATTTGTACTTTCGTAAAAAAAATATTCGAGTTTTATCTTGACAAGTCATGTTAAACATCAAAAGATCATACGATGTTTGGTCTTAACAAGACCACATTTTCATATGCAAATGTCTGAAGCTATCAAGCTTTAGATGCAACTGTCCATCTTTCTGCCCAAAATTAATCAACTTGTAAAAGAAAATTATAAAATGAACGCTAATTAAATAACGATCTTAAAAATATGTATTTGTATACTTGGACAATAAAATAAATTGATCATTAATTCACTCAAATCTGAATGAATTGAACGGATGGTAGTGTTAGTTGACTTTGAGATCCCAAATTGCCCTACCATCCACTAACATGAAAGTACTTTTCCTTTTTTGGTTGCAAAATGACAATTATTTAATGACACTTATTATGGAAAAAATCAATAAATAATATGCAATGCAAAGACTTAATAAGACATTTTGATAAACGTAATAATTTTTTTTTAATTTATTAAACTTAATTAAACAATATTGTATAAACTGACTTTAATAAGACATTTTGATAAATATAACAAAGTTTTTTTAAAAGTTTTTAAACTGAACTAAACGATATCGTATAAATTGAGACAGAAATAATACAAAATGCAAAACAACATCAAAATTCACAACAATTTTTAATATATTCTTTTATCATTTTGGAAAAAAATTAAAGTAGCTATGGCTTTTCATTGTGTAACGTAAGTTATAATCACTTTAAGTCCAATTCACAAATAGATATGAATGGAATCAAACACGAAAGACCGTTGATTGAAAGTCATATATTTTTAGATCATAGCCGAAATTTCTACAGTTGTATTTTAACTCTATGCGGAGGCGGAGATGGAGACGGATTCATAATTTTTTATTTAATAAATTTACTTTTTAAAGGTTTTTAATACTCTCTCTGTCTCAATTTATGTGATATATTTTGGATTTACAGATTTAAATAAATCTATCTTTAACCGTAATTTTTTCATATATCTTTTAATTATTTTGAATTATCAATTATTGAGACTTATTTATGTGATATATTTTGGATTTTGAGATTTAAATAAATCTATCTTTGACCGTAATTTTTTCATATATCTTTTAATTATTTTGAATTATCAATTATTGAGACTTATAGTACTTTTTATGTGGTTTACAAATATATAAATTTCATTTTAAAAAATTTGAAGATTCCATGAGCAAATTCTTGGTCAAACTTAAACTGTTTGACTCTCAAAAAGCGAAATGTGTCACATAAATTGGGACAGAGGGAGTATTATACTATTCAAATTGTGAATTTAAATTTAAAGTAAAGAAGTTTTACATCAATGATTAATGAGATGAATAAGTTAAAAAATATGACACTCAATTTATTAGATATATTGATTCATCTCAGTAAGTCACACTTTAATAAATCAAAATTACAATTAATATACATACTTTATAACAATTGTATCAAGATTCAGAATATACATGTATTTAATAGTTTAGAAAATATGTTTTTGTTAGTCAATCTAAAATCACTATTTTATCCCATCATGTTTATAATACATAGATATTGCACTAGTATGAGAAGTTGAAAACATACCATTCTTATAATCAAGATAATTAAATTATCTTTATTTCCATCTATAAATAGTTATGAGTTATAACTTTTACTAACTTATAATAATAACTACGTAATAATTTAATTTTCTGTATATAAACTTTGAGTTTTGTTATCCTTAAGATTCATTTCTTTACATGATATTAAAGTATGATACATTATTTACATTGATGATCAATGAATTCAATAATAATAACATATTTACTGTAATTCTACGGATAAGATCTCGAGTCTACATCTTAAGAAAAAGACAGAGAAGTTATTCTGCTACATTGAGCAGAATAAGGCTTGATAGAATTAATGTGAACATTTTAGCCAACACATACTACTTTTATTTGATGCTTCGCTTTCCTAAAATGGACGGTAACTGCAATTTTTGGGGTCACCATGACCTATAAAATAATTTGTTTTTAAAAGAAATTTTAAAAATTAAGGAAATAAAGTAAATGTTAAATGTTTATGTCGTTATAAATTATTTTATTAAAAGTTAAAAGATTTTTTTTGAGTTAAGTTAAATCTAGTTATATAAAAATAATATGATTTAAAAAAAAAAGATATAGTAACATACTTAGTGTAATCTCATATGCAGAGAATCTGAGAAGAATAAAATGTAAGCATCTTATCCTCTATTTTGTAGATATAAAGAGGTTCTTTTCACAAGTAATGTCTAAAAAGAATGAAATGAAAATGTCTTATACGTAAAGATGAAGAATTCTGTAAGAAAAAAATATAAAACTTAAAATAAAATATAAGTGGACTACAAAATAAAAAAGATTCGATCGTTTTAGATAAATTTTTAAAGCAAAAATAACTCTACTTAAGAATTATTTAATATGCAGGATGAGATAATCAAGAATATTCTAATGATTCAGAATATCTCATGAGATTTTTTTATTCCTCCTTATAAAATAATTCTAAAATCAACTAATACCTCAAATTAAACATAAAATAAAATTAATTTAAAAATTTTTAATAAAAAATTATTATACTTATCTCACGTATCAAATAAACCTACGACGATTATGAGGAATTAAAAAAAGGGGGAAGAGAAAGTGGGGAGAAGGAGAGATGAGATAATCAATCAACATTCATCTCATGACGTTTACATTATTACGTTATGGTATCTTTTTCTTATTGATGACACCAAAAATATACTAATTTTATACACTTTTTGTGTGGAGCCCTTTTACCTTTTTTGTAAACTTATAAATAATTATATCTCTCCAATCTCTAGTACAAAATAAAGATTAATTTTACAATTTCTTGAAATAGAAGAAAAACTTATAAAACAAGAAATATTATATATTTGATGATGATCAAGAAAATGTATAGTGGTTGTAATTCAGCACCAAGATTGGAAAAAAAATATGTGGAGAAGAAAAGAAGGAACAATATGAAGAACCTCTTTAATCAGCTTTATTCTCTCCTCCCACTTCATCCATCTCAGGTTTTTTCTCTAATTTCTATATTATATTGTACTATGAATCATCATATTTTTCGTGACTATCGAGAGGGGTTGCTTAGGTGGTGAATACTTTCAACTTTTAATGTTAAAGTTGTGTATTCAGATCACCAAAAGACGAAAAAAGTGAGATCTGACTCTAGCTATATAACATTTTTCTTCTATTCAAACTTCTTGTTTGACTAATATGAAATCACACCGAATAAATCAGTTTTAGCGAATACAACTTATGTAGATATATGTGTGATTTATGAATTATTACAAGAATATTGTAACTTGATACTCTATCTAAGTTTTGAATTCCCATAACTATCAAAGTACAATGGATATATGTTGAAAATTTATTGTTTGATTGGATTCATCGAGTTTAAATTTTGAATGAGAACGTAACATACACGAGATAGGCGATTAATTAAGGGGTTTGAAATCATCTTTTTGTAATAGGACTTAATTCTAGTGTTCTATTAAATACCAACTCTTTTTTAATTCTTTAGGAAAAATCACTTGTTCTTAAACTTATTACAATACATATATAGTTAGAGGTCAAAGAATACAAAAACTCAAAAGATGAAAATAAATACATGAATAAACATAATAAACTTGCACAATACAATTGAAATGTGCACATTTGACCCCTTTACTTGTGAATATTTATGAATTATGAATTGTTCCACCACTAATTATATATATGTTATGTTAAGCGTGTATTGTTACTCTATATTTGATGATAATATAGTCTCAACTAGTTGATATATATAACTTATTTCTTACACAAAGGGACCATTAATCACTCAAAAGTTAAATGTGTCATGTATCACGAGTACCAAAATCAGAATTTATCGTACGAAAAGTCCTCTTGTGATATACTTATGTGTTTGCATGAAAATTAGTTGCAGGAAGCAATGACATTGCCAGATCAAATAGATGCAGCAATAACTTACATAAAAAGCTTGGAAATCAAATTGGAGAAGAGTAAAATGCAATTGGAAAAATTAAGGACTAAAAAGAGGTCCAATTTACATGATCCAAATCCAAGTATTAGCAAGTTATCTTCACCTCAAATTGAAATCCAAGAAATGATCCCAACAATGGACTTAATTTTGATTAGTGGCCTTGATAACTTAACTATGTTTTATAACATAATTAGGTTACTCCATGAGGAAGGTTTTGAAGTAATTAATTCCAGCTTTTCTCTAGATGGGAACTCTATGATGCATATTTTCCATGAAACTAAGGTCAGTATATGCATGCGTTAATATTCTGTTCATTTCAATTTATATAATACTGTTTGACTTGACACATAGTTAAAAAAACAAAAAAAAAACTTTTGAAATTTAATTTGTGATTAAAACAAACATTAAAGATTTGTGTGACATAGATCATTTTATGAAGGATAAAAGAAAAAACTTAAAGTTCAATTCTTAGTATACGGTTGAAAGTGTATGATATAGTAAACTTATCGTTCTATTAAATGCTTCTTAAGAGGTGTATTAAGTCAAAATGAGCAAGTAAAAATGGTCGGAGGAACTACTTGTTAATTTAAAAAATCAAGAGAGAAGTAGTTATTTTCTTCCAACTTTGACCTTAGAATTAATTATATGAGGATTAAGAGACATATAAATAGACAAAGGACTAATGAATTAATAACGGATATATTAGTCAGATTATACTCCTAATTAATTTTTCTGTTAATGCAAATGGAGGGACTAGTTTTATTTTCTGGTTTTCCACTTTTTACCACTTTGGGAACTAATTCAAATTCGCGTCGGAAAGTCTCATTTTAGAGGGCAAAATGTTTTCTATCAAAAGATAATTTCATATTCAAAGCTTGAATTTGAAACCTTTGATTAAGAATAGAGCAGTTATTGGCAAAAGTCAAAATTCTAGTCCTTTTTTTTTAATAAAATGAACTAGAATTCCAAACCTATTTAGTAATTAAGCAAAAGCTCATTTTGACACCTTTTTTATTTTTTGTGTAGGTTATTGGGAACTCAACAATGGTGTATAGAAGAGTGAAAGAATTGCTTAATGGATCTTCTTCAACTGATGATATTATTGAAACCCTACTATGTTCATGGGACAATGAGATTCAATCTGAAATGTTAGGGTTAATTAATTTGATGTAACAGATTTAGTACCAACATAACTCACGACTTATAGCATAGAGTTAAATTTTACATTAAGTTATATTAATCGTTTGTAGCAAGTTACTCTTCTATTTTCTATAGGTTAATTGTCATATATATTAGGCTTGCTATAAAGATTTAATCAATCTATCATTGTAAGTAAACTTAACATGATGGTGTAAAAAATGTATACACAAACCGTGCATAAATCTTAAACTCAACTCTGAACATGTTACGAGTTCAATTGCTAAAAAGACAAAAAATAAAGATCATTTTGTTTTAACATAAAAATAATTAATTAATTAAAGATCAACTCATTTTAAGAGAAATTCTTGCAATTTAAATATTTAATGAACTAGAAGAAATGGATATATCTTTTGAAAAATGAACTAGAAGAAAAAGGAACCATATCAAATTTTGAGTTCGAGTCCTTAGAATAGAAAAAACTCTGATAGAGAGCATTTCCTCCCTTAATGGACCTTGTTGTTGTATCTGGATTAATCAAGTCCCAAAATCTGAATTTCATTACTAAAAATAAATATAGAGTCAACAAATGAATACATGAATAAAATAAGATGTGACAATTATTTATTTTTGAAAAAAAAAAAAAGACACCAATAAAAGTCCCAATTTTATAAATTAATTTGAAGATTTGGAAGAAGCAGAAGGCACAGCAGCTTTGAAAATCCTATCAAAGGCATTTTCAATGCTACATTTGAACTTTTGTGGATCAATTAGACCTTTTTCTGTTCCCACAGCCACTCTTAATTTTCCCATATAGCTCATCATTGTTATTGTTAAACTCTGCATGAAAAATCACCAAATTTCATTAAGTCAAAATGTAGTAAAAATCTATGTTGCTCGGACTTTTCAAAAATGTCAATAAGTGCGTGTCAGATTCTTCAAAAATAATGTATTTTTAAAGAATCCAACACAAATGCGACATTGAAAGTGAAGATTACGCCGCGCACACACAAAAGAAGAAGATGCATATAGATTCTAATTTCTAGTAGTGTTATATATACTTATGTATCAAAATACCTAATAGTATAAATATTTTTTACATTGTCAATAATGCATATAGATTCTAATTTCTAGTAGTGTTATATATACTTATGTATCAAAATACCTAATAGTAGAAATATTTTTTGCATTGTCAATACATTGAAGTTAAAAAAATATAAGAGGATGTAATGTAATTTACCTCGGGAACACCAACCACCATGAAGTACAAGCTTTTAACTGGATGATTTGCCAAAGCCATTTTTTCCACTGGCCCAATCATGTTTGATATTGTCATACTTGAATTCTTCAACGTGCTATGGATATATTTAGCCGTTACCTATAACACAAATTATTAATTTAAAATTCAGTATGTAACGTAAAAAAAAGTTAGAATCCTAAATCAATAAACTTCAAATTCTTATGAGGATAGTCATTTTTTCGCCCTTTTATAGACAGTTAGAGTAAGAAATTTCACCTCAGGGCCTCTATACTTTTGCAAAGTATCGAGCAATTTTCCAGTAAGAATAACAGCTGCGGAGTTTCTTTTTCTCTGAATAACATCTTGTGCTTTAAACACAAAACTTAGAGGGTTAGTTGATGATTCTTCTTTATCAATTTTTGGTAATGAAACATGTAAAAATGCAAATTGATTTCCCCATTTTGACTCAATTTTGGGTTGCAACATTTCTTTCACCGATTTGTATCCTGCAATATTTCTAGTGTTGAGTAACACTAATGCCGTTGAATTTGTATTTTTCTGATCATATTTTGTTTCCTCCATGTATAATCAAACTCCCAAGAATAAAACTCCACATATAACGTCGTTTATGGTTTGTTAGACAAAAAGAAAAATCGTAAATCTTAAATAGTATAAGGTTCTCAATATAAAGGTCATGATATACATTGACGTTGTAAATAAAATGTTACACCATCAATGAAATTTAACCTGACGTAAAAAAGTTATTTTTTCTTAACATGTCATAAATATTTATCGTCGTACTAGAGCTCACCTCTAGAGTGTGGTGACATTAAATATGAGGCAACAACTATGAAGGAGGTTGAGATATTAATGTTGGTCATGTAAGTTGTTACATGCCATAAATTGAAAATTTAGGTCACCATATTTAATTCAATGCCACAAAATTGAAAATTACATTTTCGAGAAAAGGTTCAATCAACCATGCTGCCAATTAGGGAGTTAATTCTCTTTTATTGTCCAGGAAAAAAGATAGTATTTCTTTTGTCTCATATTAGTTATCAACTTTACAACCTTTTTACACTTATCTTATGAGATAAAGTAGTGACAAAATCATTCCAAAAAAATTATTTTAGTACTGGTCAGAGGTAAAAAAATACTTGGTGAAATATTTTTAATCCCTTTTTACTTGTTTAATTTTAATTTTTTACTTGTTATTTTTAACAAACAAGAAAAGATTATTTTTTTTTACCTATTATACCCTCAATTTATTTAGATAGTTAATGTTTTTGAAAAAGATAAAACCTCTTTAATGAGTAAATTGATTTTGAAATTCTATCAATTAATAGAGATAAAATAGTAAACTCACTATATCAATTATTATTTTCTTAATAGATGTGCTAAGTCAAAACTGGACCCATGAATTTAGTACTTGGAGCATTAAAAGTTATATTCCAATTGCAACTAATACTACTACATTTTTCAACTAATTAACTAGTAATTGCTCCTTGTTGGTCGGTGTATACAGGTTCAACATAATTCAATAGCTTTAACTTAAATTTTATATCTACATTTAAAGATCTACCTGAATAGAGTAATTACACCTTATTAGTTAGAATTTGTAAACTCAAAATTCTAACTCCATCTTTATTTGCTATATATTATTTTAATTTGTGCTATTACTATGAATTCCTACCCTACTTGCACCAAGTGCAATTTGCTAGGGGGGAAATATGGGTACTTAATTCCCATAAGAACATAATCTGATAATAGTACTTGAATTTTATTTTTTTTGTGTTATTTAATAGTCCAAGCAAATTAAATAACATATCTTTGTTTTTAAGATTATAGTTCCACCTAAACATGTCCTTTCACACAATATAATTCTTCGATGTCTTTATCAATCTTAATCGAAAAAAAAATCTCTAAATCAAATAATCAAGAATCAATGCACCCAAGTGGTAGGTATATATATCATAAATTTCAATAATAAAAAAGGAAATTAAATGGCATAGTCTTAAAAAGGTGGCGTATATGCAATCTTATCCTTAATTACCTTACAAAGGTTAAGAGATTATTTCCAACAAATAAAAATCGACGTGACAAAATCGACCTAAAATGTAGGTCCCAAAATACTTGGAGGTCACAAAAAGTTGATCTCATGAGGTTGATTTCTATTTTTAAAATCATTTTTTTATTTGTAAAAATCAACCTTCGAAGGTCAGCTTTTTCCAACTTCTTTTAAGGTTAGATTTGACAATTTTTTAAGTAGTATGATAGTTTCTCAACCTAAGTAAAATATATCCATAAGATAAGCAAATAAAACAAATACAGTAACATAGAAGTCATGTTGAAAACGATTAAGACAATAAATTAAACAACATACCACTTTAAGATTGGACTTAATTTCCTTGAGATGATCAAGAGAGATCTCCATAGTTGTAATATCAATTGGTCTAAACTCCACACCTTCATCACCAGACCTAATTGTTGTCCTTTCATCTTCAAGATTAGTGCTTTTCATTAAACTCCATCCAAAATCCAACAAAGTGTTCACAACTCCATTAACACTTTGAACCACATTAGTACAAAAACTCTTCTTATAATCACTTTCCAAATTGTGATTATTATTATTATTACTAGTAAATGATGGAAATGTTAAGGGAAGTGAAGGATTATCAGCTCTTTGTAAACAAGAAAGAAGTGCACCCATTAGTGAAAATCCATCACCAAGTGAATGATGAAGTTTAAACACTAAATTTCCAGCTGATTTTGTTGTTGGATATTTAAATATGTGAATTTCCCATAGTGGTCTACTTTGTGGGAATTGTTCCATAGCAATTTTGGTCATGTATTCATTGAAACAATTATCATAAAATTCTTTTGATTTTCCTTGTGGGAAAATTGGTACATTTATGTGGTCTTTGTGCTTCACTTCTACTTTCTTCCATTGTTTCACTCCATTCTTGTCTTTCACCTAATCAAGATTAACAAGAAAATTAGGATAAAAACAATCAAGAATTGAAGAATAAAGATAGATCTTAACCCTAACTCAATATGTAATTCATAAGACAAAGATATATTTATTATCAGTAACGGAATCAAGATTTTAAATAATAGGAATTAAAGAAAAAATATTAAAATATCACACTTCAAATTTGACTCTATGACCTAAATCAACTTTTGAACTCAGTGTCCGAGTTAAAAGCCTGAATATGAACTCGGTAATTTTTGTTCAAAAAAGTAATTTTGTATTAAAAATTATTAAATATAGATAAACATTATGTTTAAAACGCAATCATTAGTCATTATTCGTAAATTTGAAATTATGAGTTCGCCTAGATATGATTGAACCCTTAGCTATTTAACTATATTTTTTTCATTATACCAAGAGAAATCAACAACTTAGTTAAAACAAAAGAAATAATTTTTTCAGGCGATATAATTTTCTAACGAAAGACATTCATTTAAAAGTACCCCTCCCATCAACTTAGCTTTCCTACTACCTACGATCATGTAAGGAGATAATAATCAAAATATCTCTCAACTAGCGTAGGACATTCTAACACATCGCGAAAAAAGAAAAAAAAAAAACTTACCATAATAGAAGAGAAACGAGGATTTATAGGAATAAAAACATCCTTAAGCATTGTCACGGTACAAGAATCATCGATCGGAATTTCAGATTCCAGAACACAAATTACAGATATTGACATAACTGAACTCGTAAAATACTGCCCGGTAGGGCTAACTGGAAACGACGACGTTTTATCATCATCATCTTCTTCTTCAACCATTCTTTTCACATTAATATTCTTCATTTTTGTTGTTCTAATTTTGTTCACAATGTACTATGTCTTGTGGCTCTTAAATCTTTACCTTATATAAATAAATATTTGGTAATGTTCGCTAGCTAGGTGTGTGAATAATAATATATTTGCAAGTACTATTAATTAATATATCTTGTATTTATTGTATGAAGAGATGGAAAATTGGATTTCACATGTTTGTGATTAATTTTCTTGTTGGGGAAATATATACATGGAGTTATGGACACCCTATTGAAATTGGATTGTGATGCAGCGATGAGACCATTTTATCCTCAACTAGATGTCTCGGGTTCGAAGCCTGAATATGGAGCACCACCCCAAAATGGATTTTGTAGTGCATGATCCGAATTTGATCAGGGCTCTAATATGATCTGGACACTAGATGGGAAATTAATAATACTCCCTCTATCCAACAATAGTTGTCCAGTATTGATTTGACACACTCCTTAAGAAATAATAAATAATAGGGGTCGGGTAATGATATTATATTATCCTTTGACTTTATTAAATTTAATATTTTGAAAATTGTGTTAGATGATAAACAATACTCCTATTTAATAGCAAGGGTAAAATAAACACAAAAGGTAAATTATCTTTTGATTTTTTTTTTCTAAATTGGACAAGTATTATTGGACAACTATTTTAATATAATGGATAATTATTGCTCCAGTGAGGGAGCAATAAAAAAGAAGTGAATGAATCATTACTCCGAACGTTTCATTTTACTTGATCTATATTGACTCGTTATGTACGCTCTTAAAAAACATATTTATTTTGCTATATTAACCTACCTAAGTATATTTTAAAATTTTAAATTTGGTTACTAATTAAGTATTGCTTAATATAATTATTTAATTATAAAAATAATATTGAATGATTACTCATGACCTTACGGACGACCTAAACATGTTAGACTAATTTATTTGTCTCTAGTTAAGAGACATAAACAATAATTAGTCCTTTCTAAATATTTTCTCCGCGCGTTTTTACTTCTTTAGATTAGACTTTGTATATTTCTTAAAAAATAATAATTTATATACATATTTTATTAAAATATTTATATTTAATTTTAAATTTAAAAATTAATTTGAAGAATAAGTAATTAATATTTAAGATAAAACATGTAAATAATATGTTTTTTGTTGTTGATATGCTAAAAATAACATGTAAACAAATATTTTTTTAATATAATGAAAAAGTAAAATAAATAGGGAAATATTTATTAGAGCTAGAAACCACTCCCAAAAAAGTAGCTAACATCAATAACTTTGCCTTAATAATTTGCAGAGGTGGCATTAATTCTTCTCTAACTTATTTAATTTACTAGGTTTGGATTTTATTATTTATACTCTCTATTTATTTTAACTTGTTCCATTTTATTTATGAGAGTTAATTCAATTAATTTTTGGAAGCTAAAATAAGTTCTTCTAATGTCATTCACTGAAAGAATACATCTTAATATGTTGGTTAAAATTTATAAATTAATTTTTAGAAGAAAAAAAATATGACAAGTATAGGACGGAGAGAATAGATGAAAAGCTAAATGAACGTCTTAAATTACGAGTATTTTGAGACGGAGGGAGTTGAAAATATTGAACAGCTTGCTGTATAACATTTGTAACATGCTAATAATAAATGTGCCAACAAAAATGGTAGTTGATGGTATATCAGATCATCTTCCCAATTATATTACATCATGTGTGTTCTTGAGTACTTTCCAGCTCTTGTCCACTTGTTATTATTGTTAGATATGAATTATGATTATTATTGCGAGTTCGAGCCGCTCAAATAAAGAAGAGTTTGATCCGATCTGATCTGAATTTTGATATGATTTGCTTGTTTGTCATTAGGTCTGAAAATGGTATTGATAAGGGTGTTGCTATGCCTCTTAATTAATTAAATAATCCCTCTTAATTTTCCGATGAAGGATATCCAGTTGGACATCTTGGGTGGCTATAGCTTCGCCCCTGCCTACGAAGAGAAATTTGTGGCACATAATAAAGCTCCAAATCATCTTTTGAACCTTGCTATGGTGGCCAAAAGTATTCGAATGAGTTGTCATTTTCATGTTTTTTTGTACAAAACGATTTAATATATTATATCTTAATATACATTGTTGACACCCAATTTTGACCCTCCACAATATAAATTAATCATTTTCGAGCTTCTTTAATATCAAACGATTTGAAATAATTGATTTTATAAAAAAAATGCAAAACATGTTTCAAGATATTTTTAAGAATTTTATTCACTTTTATAATATTTTAAATAATAAATATGTTTCGTACTGTTACGAATGTAACTAATATATTTTACATATACGAAAACTATCTTGAAAATGTTTCATTTATTTTAACGTTAAACACTTTACTAATTTAATTTAGTTTGAATTATAGGTATGTTTTTGAATTAATTAGTTTAAAATAATAGGTATGTTTCATTTTGTTAAGATTAAGAAGCTCATTAATTAATTTATATTAATTTGTTCTATATAAAATCTAGCCGAATTCTCTAAAAATAACTCAATATGGCTAAATTATAAAATCCAAGTTGGTTATAATTGTAATTCAATTGGCCACATTTTTGTCCCCAATTTTGAGTCAATTTCTTCCAGCCAGGACTTGGCCCAAATTCCCTTCCAAATAATACAAATTCAATACCCACTAACCCATTCCCATACATTACAACATACAGCAGTACATACAACTCCAAACGACATCACATACGTACAGCAACTTCAACCGACCCAATACCAAAAGGAGTCCATTTAGCATTGCAACAATAAACAATTCCCAGCCCATTCCCTCATTCCCTTTTGTTTTTTTTTAGTTCCAGCCGACCCATCAACAAACATACCCGACCCAGCCCATTTAATGCATCAGTAAAGACCCAGAATAACCCAGAACCTTTCCAAACATCAACAGTACCAAACGACCCCTGCATCCTCTTTCTTCTTCACTAACACGTGAAAGCGCCTCAAAACCAAAACGTCAATAGCAGCTGGCAGATGATAAGACGCAGCTGCATCTCCAGAAGTTCCCAGCGTCAAAGTAGCAGCAATCAAATAGCAGAATCCACGGAAAGAAGCAACCGCGCCTGTCCTCACCAACTCGTTCCAGACCTGCAATTGCGTCCTGCAACAGCTACCCACCTCGATCTTTTCATCCGAATTTTGGGGGATTTAGGTTGAAAACTCGTACAAACAATGAAAAAAAAATTGAATTTGGAATTTGTGGGGGAATTCCGAATTAGCCCCTGTTCCTATCCGTTCTTCATCCAAAATGTGAACTCTAATTTTTCCCATATAAATACCTCATCCTCTTCACACCAAAAAGGGGAGAATTTTGGGGGGTTGACAGAAAATTGTTGGAAAAATATTGGTAGAGTGTGTTGCCATTTGAGAAAGAATACAGTGAGTTATTAACTATAAATATTTACGCACAAATATTCGAGAGTAGTTCTCAGAGGCAGGGAGGGCGAGAGTTTCAAGCTCTGCTCGGGTCTTTGTCCGTTTTCTCCGCTCACATAAGTTCATCGAGTCATTGTGGTTGTGGAAGTCTGTTCTCCTGCTCATTTTCGCTCAGTTGGCTGCACTATAAAAGGTAAATTTAAGTTCAGTTCATGCTCATTTTATTCTTGCTGCGTAGATGATTTGGCTCTCGACTATGCAATGTGTTCACCTGTTAAGGTTCAAGAAGCTTTTCTCTATATGTGATTGCTGGTCGTAAACCAACGGTGTACTCGTTTTGTTGTCACAAATGTTCTCCTCGTCTCTTGTTGTTTCACTATTTACGTTGTTTTTGTTGATTAAGAGTCCGAGCTCATTCACGTGATTCTGTTATGTGGTCGAGCCAAAGTTTTATAGATTCGCACCTTGTATCGGTATTTCTCTGTTGCTCTAATATTGGTATGGAATCATTATTTGTGTAGGCTTAAGTTCTCAAAATACTTTGGTCTAGCTAGTCACATATGGTGTAGCTGTGTTCTTATCATAATGGCTTGTTGTTATTTGTTATTCTTTTGGTCGTCTCTGCAGCAGGTTATTACCTAGCATATCCTGTTATGCTCATATTTGTTTCTCCATTTTGAGTAAAATTTTAGTTGAAAAAATGCTTATTTTTGTTGTTCAAGTGCAAATTCTTTAGCATGCCTTCTTTATCCTTATTTTGTGTTGGTTTTTCATGGGATCTGTGATGGTCTCTTAGAATATAGCATACCCTGCTTTGGCATTAAATATTAAGATCACTTTGTTAGACTTGTGTTTAGCTTATGTTGGTTGATGCAACGTCCCGAATATTAATTCGATAAGGAAAATGCGGTTCATTCGTGTGATAAGTCTGTCCAAGTGAAGGATTTCATTATCTTAATCAGTCTTAAGTAGTTGAATGCTAAATTACATTTTATTGGTTTAGCTATTCTTTTTCCCAAAATTCGAGTTAATATAATATAGTTTTACTTGGATTATTCTCTAATGATGCTCGATAGCTAGTCGATCGTTCACCACGATTTATTTGTTTTGTTTATTTAATTTAGTCTTATGTTATTTGTTTCACTAAGTCACGCCACTGCTTCTCTTCATGTTATTGGAAAAAATATTTAACTGTCCTAACTTTGTTTGATATTAGTAGTTTAAGATTTTATTTATTTATTTTTATTTATTTTTTATTTTTATTGTTCATTATTTATTTATTGAACTTGGCCCTTGACTTTTTCCCCCTTTCCATGGCCCTACATAAAAAATAATAATAACAATAATAAAAAGTAAAATTATATATATCAAGTCTTCATGAGTTTTCCATTTATATTAGTGTTTATATGTTGTACTATTTATGACTGACTGATATACGCTATTTCATTTATTTAATCATTTTTATCTTATCTTATTTCATTCCCGAAAATGCTAATTCTGTAATTTGTTTATCGTTTGCATGTGAAATCTGTCCGAGTTCACTACGAACTCCTATCTCCTTCTTGCATTTCGGGAGAGCCGTAAAGGCTCAAATTCCTTTTATCCGAGTCAGCTGGCTATAAAATCGAAGGACATGTCCCTCAAAAATTGACGAACAGGAATCAAAGTCGATATGGACCTATATACACTAGATGTATACGAAAAATGAGAAAGGGGATTAAAAGGCCCACTCTTTATTTTAAAAAGTTGTATTTTGTTATTTTGGGCCTAAGCCTTCGTCATTTTATTTATTATTATTTTGTTAGAATTTAGGACAGGTGGAAGATGGGCCTAAGGCCCAAAGAAATAAAACTCAATTTAGTCTAGGACAGGTACAACGGTGGCAAAAATTGGGCCAAAAGCCCAAAACGAAAATAGGTCCAAATACTGATCCAGGCGGACAGGAAAACTAGATTTGGGCCCAAATCTCTTTCCCTCTTAGTCTTACTATGTTTATTTACTTGTTAGTCTTTGCTGTTAATTTTAAGGTTGAAAAATTTAAATCTCCAAAAGACGTCCATTTTCGCTTTTAAAGAAAATTAACTAAATTAGCCATCTCTTAACAAGATTTAAGAAAATAATAATTTTATAAAATAGCTCCCTTAGATAATATTTAAATAATTCTTTTTTTTTTCTTTAAAAGGGTTCTAACTATAAATATTGCTCAAATCAGATTAAGTTATTTTAGCCAAATAAATTAATCGTCGGATAACCGCATTAGCGGATATTCTAGGTGCTTTAAAAACCTTCCTAGAATATTAATAGGAATTGCAAACCCCTTTTTAAATATTTTCAATTGATTTCCTGTTTTTATCGTTTGAAAAATCAGTTTTCTTAATTTTTCTTAAAAATTAAATGGCGACTCTTAAACCAGTTCAAAGTATATATATATTTTTAATAAAACATACATCAGTACAAATAAGTGACAAAGCATACTTACTGCTAGTATCTGCATAACATTTATTTATCTTAATTCTATAGAGAATATTATGGTGAGATTTACAAGTTTTTTTTTTTTTTTTTTATTTGTAGGGAAATGTTTGGTTTCATTGCTCTTTAATTCTTTATGTTTAACTAGGATGTTTCTGGTCTAGTAAATTGAAACTTATTATATAGTCCTATTACTATGTAGGAAAATTATTGTATTATACCCTTAAGTAATATACAGTTTTAGTCATCAATATTAATATTTCTTCTTAATTCATTATTTATTCAATCGTTTTGTTGTTGTGTTTTCGTGTTTTTTTTCTTCTTCTATTTATACTATTTATGTGTAAATAAAAATGTAAGTGATGCGGTCAAGTTTAATAGAGCTTTTTATATAATTTGATAATGTAGAGGACAAAATATAAGGGACATGAAATACATAAAGGACAAAACTTCTAGACATTGCATATTATTTTAGAGATTTTCATTTGCTTCAACGCGGTTGTTGTTGTTTATGAGTACCCCATTCCACACATGGTTGGTACGTGTGACCTTGTTGTTCTTCGAGAGTTGTTAGTGTCCTGCAAAATTAAATTTATTATTGAATTGTTTTAATATTTTAAAGATGTGAATATTGAAACTTTGTCCATTATTACAACATACATATTATTGTGAAGACTCATTAATTAATGTTGATGAAAATTTAACTAATTTTTACATGTACTATAATTAAAAATATTCAAACTTTTACCTTGACAAATCATACTAAACATCAAGTGAAAACATCTTATGTTTGAACTTCACAAGGCCACACTTTCAACTAAATCAAACATCAATTGCAAATCTCTAAAATTATCAAGCTTCAGTCGCAACTGTTTATTCTTTCACCTAGAGCATGCGCTAATTAAATGACGATTTTAAATACGAATATTTGTGCACTTCACACATAAAACAAACAAATCATTAATTCATCCAAATTTAAACAGATTAAAAGAAAATTAATTTTATGAATTGATTTTACCACCACAATAACTTGGCGGCCACTAACAATACGTAGGACACAAAAACACAACAAAAGTGCAAATCAACCTTTGAATTCACAGCCGTTTTTTAAAATAAATTCCTTACGATTTTAGACAAATTCCCCATTTTTTGAATGTAGTTTTGTCTTTTCATGTCCAAAAGTAGTGCTTCCTTTCCAAGAAATGCCCCTAAATGGCCATAATTGGGTTAATGTGATCAATAAAGCTAAAATAGCAATTACTAAGGAGTTGCCAATTATGGTGAGGAGTGTGGGGTTTATGCGTTGGCGGATTTAGGATTTTTCGATGAATTTGCTTTTGGAAGATTCTTAATATTGTACTAGCTAGTAATAAAATTGTGGATTTAAATTTAATTGTTAAAAAATGAAGAAGTCCAACATCAGTGTAAGCAAAATATATTGGAAACATAATTATAAAAATATCTTTTGAAGTGTGAGCAGATCATATCTTGAAATAAATTTGAGTTTTGTTCTCAATCTTTTTTAGTGATCCCAAAATCAACTTTTTCAATACTTAAACATGCACATAGAAATATTCCTATAAGTGGGCACTTTTTTGGGGGGGTCCAAGAATAGACCCCAAAACCTATTTCCCTTTCTTTATTCTATTAGGAATGAGATTTTGAGTTTCAATTAAATATGAGTTTAGAGATCATATATATATGTCTTACGTAGAAAATTTCATGTGATTTTTCATGTGGGACGAGTTCAAGTGTATATTTATTTATTTAACTTTATAATAATTTAATTATCTATTTGTGCACTCCAAAGTTGAAAATCATAAATATTAGCAGAGATTAAATTAAAAGGTACATAATTAAAGGAATGAGAAATTGGGGGAGAAGGAGAGATAAAGATATATAATATAATCAACATTCATTCAAAAAGTCAAAATTGACGTTTGACTTGTTGACCACAACAAAATTGATGTTTTTCTTGTTGACCCTAATTTTAGAACTTTTTGTAAATAAAACTATAAATAAATATCTCCATTGCTCTCCAATTTCTAGCACAAAAGATTATTTTAATATTTCTTGATATAGAAGAAAAACTTATAACAAAATGAATGGTAGTAATTCAGCAGCAAGATTGGAAAAAAAGTATGTGGAGAAGAATAGAAGGAACAATATGAAGATCCTCTTTAACCACCTTTATTCCGTCCTCCCGCCTCATCCCTCTCAGGTATTTTCTTTAATTTCTATATTATATTGTACTATGAATCATCATCTTTTTCTCGTATCATTCAGAATCGAGTTGCTCAGATAGTAAACATCTTCAACTTTCAATAGAAAAAATAATATTTTTCTTTTATTCAAAACTCACTGTCTGACTTATCTGAATTCACACCGAATAAATCATTTTATAGCGAATTCAACTAAATCTAATATTTTTGGTATGTAGATGCATGTGTGAATTATTACAAGAATGTAATTAAGTAGATACTCATTATGTTTTGAAGTTTGAATCCATAACTACAAATATAATGTTGGTTGGATTCATCGAGTTTAAATTCTAAATCAAAACGTAACACTAGGATAGGTGATTAAGAGGTTTGAAATTGTCTTTTTGATGTAATATATATATATTTCTCAACTAGTAATTGATACATATAACTTATTTACTACACAAAGAGACCAATATTACATGTTTTAATTAATCACTCAAAAGTTAAATGTGTCGTGTCATATATCACAAGAATCAAAACCAGAATTTACCGTACTCTTGTGACATACTTATGTGTTTGCATGAAAATTAGTTGCAGGAAGCAATGACATTGCCAGATCAAATAGATGCAGCAATAACTTACATAAAAAGCTTGGAAATCAAATTGGAGAAGAGCAAAATGCAATTGGAAAAATTAAGGACTAAGCCTAAATTATTATCACCTCAGATTGAAATACAAGAAATGAGCCCAACAATGGACTTAATTTTGATTACTGGCCTTGATAATTTAGCTGTGTTTTATAACATAATTAGGTTACTCCATGAGGAAGGTTTTGAAGTAATGGATTCCAGCTTTTCACTTCATGGGAACTCTAAGATGCAAATTTTCCATGAAACTAAGGTATGTATAATATTTTATCTGTCTCAATTTATGTGATATAGTTTAAGAAAGAAAAGAAGATTTTTGAAACTAGTGGTCTAAAACAAACATGAGATATTTGTGTGGCTATAAATCAAATTATTAAGGATAAAAGAGAAGTTTTAAAGTTCAATAATTTGTATATGGTTGGTGTGTGTGCTTATTTAAAACTTAAATGGTTAAAAGGAGCATATTTTTATTTATTTAATTGTATTCTCAACATACACTATCATCGGTGCATATGCTAAATGTAAATGAGAAAATGTTTGCGTCCTTTTGAATGATTTTCTTATTTATGCCTTATAAATTCAAAGTGTAGCGAACTTATCATTTTATTAAGTGCTTCTTAAGAAGCATGTCAAGTCAAAGATAATTTTATACCCAAAGCTTAAATCTAGAATCTCTTATTAAGGATGGAGTAGTACATACGACTAGAATAGTTAGTGGCAAAATTTACAATTCTAGTCCTTTTTATGGATTGAATTTCAAACCTATTTTGTAAAGCAAAAGCTCATTTTGACATCTTTTTAATTTGTGTGTAGGTTATTGGGAACTCAACAATGGTGTATAGAAGAGTGAAGGAATTGCTTAATGGATCTTCTTCAAGTGATGATATTATTGAAACCCTACTAAATTCATGGGACAACCAGATTCAATCTGAAATGCTAGAGTTAATTAATTTGACGTAACAGATTTATTACCAACATAACTCACGGCTTATAGCATAGAGTTAAACTTTACAATAAGTTATATTAATAGTTTGTAGCAAGGTACTCATCTATTTTTCAGATTAATTATCATGTAAGACTTGCTATGAAGATTTAATTAATGAAAAAGTACACTTATTATACACAAAAAGTAAAGGCTATTTGTGTCAAATTTTTTGATGCTATGAGAGATGGGCTTAATTCTCTTTTTTATATGATGGATCGTAATTCAATTCATGTTTAATTCATCAAAATTCGATCTAATTCATCTATTTGTCATCCCTATTTATAACATGATGGGGTAAATTATGTGGCATCATTTAAATTTTGAGAGTCAAAATGTTTAATTTTGATCATAAATCTAGACGTAAAATCTTTAAATTTTCTGATAATTCAAGATATTAAAAACTATATATGAAAAAATTATGGTTAAAGAAAAAACCCATTCAAATCTCAAAATCTAAAAGGTACCACATGAATTGGGACGGAGAAAATAGTGAAGAGTACAGAATCATGAACTTCATTCAAATTTCTGAATATCCATAAAGAAATCATAAAACACATATATATGGACTTATATATATGTAGTACATAAACCCAACTGAATATAAATCTAGCCATCCCAAATTACATTAATTCCTACAAATTGGAAACTTGAATTAATTTGGAATATTTGTTACTTAATTAAATAAAAAGTAATTAACTTATTAATCAGTCTTTTTAAAACTTGAGACAGGCATTAATCCATGTTTTAAAGCAGCCTCCCAAACTAAATCAATTCTTTGTACATCAATAGCCCCAACTTCATGGTGAGTCCATCCTTCCAATGAATGTACAACTCCTCCTGCATGACATGCATGTACAACTCCTCTTTCCATTGTATACTATATATAGAAATAAATTTTAATCAGACATATTAATCTACATTGCTCAGACTCATCAAAAATGTCAATGAGTCATGTGTGTCAGATCCTTCAAAAATAGTGTACTTTTGGAGGATCTGATAAGGATGCATCAACAATTTTGGAGAGTCTAAACAACTTAGGTATTAATTATGTAATATGAGAAGAATTAGTCAAATTTATTAATTACCTCACAAGATCCAAGACCTTTAACATGAGGAGGTAATCTCATGGCGGCAAGATCACCATATGTACAATCACTTCTATAGGGCAAAACAGGAGGTACCACAAATTGATGAAAATGTGCACCTACTGGAGCAAATTTTTGCTCTCTTGGTGTTATCCATTTTCCAACTATCCATGTCTATATATACAAAAAACCAAAATATACCATCAGTTGCGAAGTCAGAAATATTGTTAAGAATATCCAAATTTTAATATATATGTATGAAAAATAATTTTAGACTGATATATTTTGTACAATTTTTTATATACATAGTATAATTTTAGACAACAGATGCCCGATTGACCATCCTACGCTATATGTGGCTGCACCACTGGAGTTACTAATTAATAATATGAAATGTATAAGAAGGTGCTTTAATTAATTCACTACTAGAGAGACAAAATTTGTGTGTTTATTCATTTCCTCCTGTACCAGCTTAATTACTAAAATAAAATGCATGGTGAGAAATAAATTGTCACTGAAATAGTGGGAAACTTGCTAATTTTTCTATATAAAAATATTACTCCCTCTAGTCCATATTAAGTGAAACATTGGGCTATGACACACCCTTAAGAAAAATATGTAAGGAAAAAAAAATCAAAGTCTATTTTCCACTATTACTCATTTGATTATTCTCAAACTATTTTCTTAAACAAAATATAAAGTAGTTAAGAATCTCATTAAATGAAAGATAAGTATAAAAGAAAAAATAATCCCAACAATGCTCTTGAACTTTGAACAATTCACTTATTTTAGGTTATGGAAAAAGTCTCAACAATTCACTTAATATAGACTAGAGAGTATGCTTTTATTCTTTTCTCACCGATTCAATCAAAATATCTACCAGAATAGCCGCCAAACATTTTTCACTCGAAAAATATAGTCAAATAAATTACCTTGCAATTTCTAGCTGCCTGATACTTAGTGACATGAACAAGGTATTTTTGATATTCATATGGAGCTTCCTTAAGTATCTTTTGAAATCTTTCAGTAGATGAAGTTAACATCTGAAAAATTAAAAAAAAACACATAATACATACATTAATAAACAAATAATTTTTAAAAAATTTTTAAACTAAACAACATAATTAATTAAGTTAATTAAATATACTTACAAGAACACGAACTTGTTTAGTACATAGGTAAAGAGCAATTGCTCTTCCAAGTTTAGATGTTGCTCCAGTCAAGAAAACTTCATTAACATCATGTTTAGGAATTTGATTAAGGATAACTGCTGCTGTTAATGTATTTCCATGTACAACTCTCACTTTAAGATTAGGATATTTATTAACAAATAATGTTCCACCTCCATTTAATCCTTCATTTTTGTTTAATGCTGCAAGACTAATTACTTTAACACCTAATTTATTTGCTCTAAGTATTGCTAGTTCTATTTGGTTATTAATACCATTTGTTGCAAATGGTAAAAAATATTGGAAACCAAATCTTGGTATAACCCAAGTTTGGTGTAAGTAGTTATTTAGGTAATAAAATGTGTTTAAAAAGGGTTTAGAGTAAATCCACATGATAATCATGGCTAAGAATGAAAGGGGTAATAAGGGGATAATGTAGGGTGTTGTTGTATATGGAATTGAACTAAATGATCTAAATACATATGGTACATGTAAGGCTGATGTTATGTCTACTACATGAGCTAAGAACACAAAATTTGGTACTTGACTATTTGTACCTGCAAAAACAACATAGGAATTATGATTAATTTATGACAACAGATCGAGACTTGCTCGAATGGTAAACATGCATTTTTCACTTTAAACCTGACGGTTGTGTGTTTGAATATTTAATGATATGGAGCAAAAAGGTGGGAGCTCTTTATGATCAATATATGTATGATCACTACTAAAAATTGGTTAATAATCGACAGATAGAGTCAGTTTTTGTTTATATAGAAAATCGATGTCAAATTGATGGATTGTACCTTGTCTAGTGGGTTTTTAAGAATATACATAAAAATGTAGCTATTTGAAATTATATGACCTTTGGACAATTTTACCACACTCGATCATACATGCTCTTCGATGAAATATTGATTATATCATTTTTATTTATACTCTTCAACTGTAATTTTGCACTTACAAAATTGATCATATACGTTGATTTTAGTAAAAATAAAATAAAATAGGGACTGCATCGGTTTTCTTTAAAAAATAATTTCAAATAAAATATTTGTTTAACCGACGGATCGTCTGATTATCTAATTATTTAAAAAATAAAATCTATAGACATAATTGATTTTCCCTCGATTTTTTGTGGACCAATTATATTCATCGGATTTTTGTATTGTTTTTAATGGTGGATAAGCTTGACTTTTTTAGTACTATAGTCACCAATGTACAACTACTTAAAATTTATTTTGATGCAACTACCAGCATCTACTAGCTTCTTAAAAAGATAAATATATACTCATCTGCTTAATTACATTAAATTTCATGAATTAATAATTTGATCTGTTTTATATTACTTGACTTATATTGACTTGACAAACTATATAGTGTATTCCTTAAGAAAAGAATTATTTAAAAATGTATTTTACTAAACTAACTTTATTAATAATGCTACAAAAATCTAAATTTAACTATTACTACGATTTTACTCCACAAAAGTATGGACATATGTACTTTGAGTCACTTGGCAAAACATGTACAAGCAAATTTAATGTGAAACTTTGCTATGAGACCATGCACTTTTGACAAAATAAATTTTATAGTCCGATCGAAAAAGAAACATGTGTTCTCTGTGCTTTCTATTTTACAAGATGCAACTATTTTATCCTTTGTTCATATTAATGCACATAAAAATACAAAGTTATAGTTACCAAAAGAAAAAATGCACATAAAAATAAGTTTAAAAAATATACATAAAATATAGGAATAGCTAACATTTAGGAATTATTTAAACTTCCAAAGGTCATATTAATTGTAGGAGTAAAATGAAAAAAAAATAATTAATTCAATCTTGATTTAGTAAACGATCAAGTAATTATATCGAATAACTATTTTTAGTAAGATATTTATCTAATATAAGACGGAGAGACTATATTTTACCTGATTGAATACTTGCTTTTGTGTGCATTTCCCAAGATTTTGGGTTAAGTGTGTTGCCTATAACATCAAAAAGTGGCATAAAAAGGCAATAATTTGTTCCCATCTCTGTGTGATGTAGGCTGTGGTACCTGCAAATATAAAATATTAATATTGAATGGTTAATTATTGTTACAGAGCGTCTAACAATCTTTTATGAATTATAACGAATTGATTATAAGCGCGCTAGCATCAACTTACGTTGGAGTGTAAATGAGATACTTCATAAATGGTAAGGCAAGAAATAGTTGATGAGGAATAATCTCAAAATTACAATGCCCCAAACATCTTAAGAAATCAAAAACCAATACATAGCTATAAATCATAGCTATTGATCCATATCCCATGACATAACACCCTAAAATTGGAATTCCAATCACTCCACCTAATAATATTTGCTCCAAAAATGTAGCATGACCAGCTGAAAAATTATAAAAATAAAATTAATTTTTCAATTCGTTAGAAAAATTAAATAGGGAAATAAAATATATAATTCGTTAATTTACCTGTAAAAGGTTGTGGTACAACTGATGAATGATGAAGTGAATGATAATTTCTGAAAAGGTAACTTCCATGGAATAATTTATGTAAGTAATAGTAAAGTGGTTCTGAAAATACTATATGGAGGATTATGATCATTATGAACCCATTTAAATTCCAAATTGGAATATTAATAATATTTGGGAATGTGTAATAGGCTAAACTAGCCATTATAGCTTGAAGGAGTATAAAATTATCCCTGAAAAAATTACAAAAAACAACAACATTAGCACTAGGGTATATATTCAGCGACAAACTTTGTAGCCAATTTATGTATATATGATCTTGAAGATTTAACTATATACGTACCAATCCCATTCTTCGTCAATTTGTTTAAAGCCAACACCTTGTTTTATAATACGTCGATTTCGAGTTAAAAACAACATGTTACTAAAAGAGGACCATAGTTGATAAATGAGACCTCTAAGTGAACATAATATAAGAACATGTAAACACCATGTTGCCATGATGCTATCTTCTTGAAATCTTGAATACATCACTTTTGCAACAAATGGTCCATACAATAAATACTGTTCCAAAAAACATATAAACATTATTCACTAAGAAAAAATCGAATGCTAAAAGGTTGAATTAATTAATACATAGACAAACACCTTAACTCGTTAAAAATGTACCTTGAAACATCCCAATTTCTCCCATGGCCAAGTTGACAATGGACCTTCCATATTTATGAAAAATAAGTAACACAATAGGGGAAGATTCTTATTGTTTGAAAGCCACAATTGATTTTATATCTATAGAAAGGAAAAATATTATATATTCTCAACTATTTTGTATCGATATTTTGTGAAGAGCATGGACTAGTGTTGAATATATATATAGATGAGGAAAAGGAAAGTTAAAAGGAAGAAGAATTAATAATCTTATTGAATTCTAGTGCAACATTATTAATTGGCACAATTTAATTTTAGTGTACAGTCGTATACGTTGACTTGCTATAATATAATATAATATAATATAATATAATATAATATAATATAATGCATCGATTGATTAATGTGTTTATACTTTGTAGGCATGGCCAACTATAATTTGGGTTGGCTTTCACATACCTTTGACATGTGTGCTCTTTATTAGGATGGTTTTTAAAGTTTGTACACCATCATCAATTTTATTTTATACGAAGGTGTTTAATCAATATACCAATTAAGGTAACACGTGATAACATTATCATAACCAGAAGTTTTTTAAGAAGTGCAAGAATAACCCTCTTGTGATTACCATAGAATTAGCTAGGATGTAACAAATATGATTGCTTCTATATTTTGATGTTACTTAGTAGAAGTATAGGGAAGTGTGCCAACACGGGTCGATGGCTTTCATTGACACTAGGCAGCTAATTAATTTCACAACGTTAAAAAGAAATCGATATTGTCAAGTGCAAGCAAGACTAACGCAATAATAATATTTCAAGGATAAGGAATTTTTTTTACTATTAATATTAAATGGAACATAAGAATTAAGCAGTGACGGATTTAGAATTTTCGGCTTGTGAGTGCTCACTTCTGTTAATCTAATTACGATACGTTTGTTTAATAAACATCGAATTAATCCATAAGACAATTACGATACGTTTGTTAAATAAATATTAATTAGGAGAATATTGTTTCAATAAGTCTAGCCTAAATTTGGAAACTTTCCTTGTGAGTCTTCACCTTTAATTTCTTACCAGCACTCCACCTCCCAAACTAAATGATTTATACTTCCTTATTTAAGTTTTAACGTGTTCACGGTATTCAAATTTTTTATTTTTTTTTGTGAAAGATTAAAAAAATCATATTGTTACCTTAACATTAACTATTAATTTTCAAAATCACTTTTCTAAGATTGTTTAAACTACTGGTGATAATTATGACATTATGGTAAAATATGCATATTATTTTTTTTAAAAGAAAGTGCATTGTGAACCAGTAAAAGTGAACGTGCATATGGGATACTAATTGTTACGGGGTCCTCCACGTGCGTAAAGTAATAATACGAGGTAATAAGACAGAGTTTAAGAAAAAAATTCAAATATTTTTTAAATCTATGAAATATAGTATATATTCATATTTGACAATTGAGCCATCTTAAAATATATATTGTTCGTTTCATTAATTCTTTATGGGTGGAAATTAGTTGTATCACTCATGATGAATATTGTTCACCGTCCTTAACCTAAATATGTAATATTATATATATTTATATATGAATATTGGTGGTCGATCGACTCTCTTAATTGACCATGTTAGCCATGGATGGGTGTCATTACCTGCACTTATTTTCTTTATTTTTTTTTAGAAAGACATAAAAGTAATACTGAAGTTGTTTCGAATTTTCAAAAAAATATCTTAATCATGTAGGCGTTCTATTAGATCACGAAAGTATTAAATAGTTTTGTAAATGAACCAATTTTAATTTGGAGAGAGAGAAAACAATGTTGGCAATTAATTAAGTTCATATTTTATAGGGATAAGGGTCAGAAAAATATCCTAACTTTGGTCGGATTTAATTTGTTGTTGCGATACTAAACTTTCATGAGGACCTATTACCTCCCTATACTATTTAATACCGTATTTTAAACATATATATTTGCCCACGTGGACATAAAAATAATGCAAAATTATAAATAGTAATGTGTCCACGTGGGCACATATATACCTTTAAATACACTATTAAATAGTTAAGGGGGTAAAAATACAGTATTAAATAGTCTAGGGAGGTAATAGGTCCTTATGAAAGTTTAGTATCGCAACAACAAATTCGACCAAAGTTAGGATATTTTTCAGACCCTTATCCCTATTTTATATATAGATATATAAGTTACCCAAGCTAATATATTTTATAATGACTTGCTAGTATTGCTAAATTAACACTTTTGATGAATTAATTGTTTGGTGAAGGTTGTTTAGAACCTCTGTTAGCTTTGAATTGTGAACAACAATCATGGCCAGAGCCATCTTAGGCGAACGGTGATCTGGTGCACACATTATGTCAAAAAATTATGTGGGGTACGTTAATAGAGAGGAACTCAAGATTTGAAAACTTTGGGTGCATCAATATTATCTTAGTTCAAATATGAGCTCTAAGATAAACTTAAATTAAAAACAATGGAATAAACACTCTAACTATGGATCATTTAGCTTGTACCAGCAACACAATGACAATCCTATGATTTTCATGGGTGTACTATTAATTATATTATCTTAATTTCTGTCAGTTTCTCAAGATAGATATACATATATATACATGATTTTTTCCGAAGTTAACGGGTGCACGTGGACCCCTACCTAGAGGGGGTGGGTCCGCCTCTAAATACGTACATAAGTAACATTATTATGAATGTGTATTTAATTTTGCAAATTTTTGACAGCATTACATTCTTCGATAAATTCTTGACTTCGCCACCGATATCAATATGACACAAACGTAAAGCACATTTTAAAATATGCATCTTGGGATATTACGTCTTTTATAAGAAAATACTCTCTCCGTCCACTTTTAATTGTCATGCGCTTTTCAAAAGTCAATTTGACTAATTTTCAAAGTTAAATTAGATTACATTAATTCGATATTTTAAACAAAAAATTTAGATATTCAAAAATTATACGAAAAGTACTATAAATTCCAATTTTTTACATATCAATATGAGAAAAAAGACATCGTAAAATATTAATCAAAGTTATTATTGGACGTAGGTATTATATACTTTCTTCGAAATTGTTGGTTTCTGCTTTCAATGAATAGTTCAGCATATATTTCTACTGATCAATAGTATAGTTAGCACTTTTGACTTTTGAGAATAGAGAAAATATAGATTGATACTATTAATTGCCTAAATGCAATTAAATATCATTCAACAAAATTAATTAACTTATAGTAGTACATTGATAGCTCATTAATTTGATGAATATTAATATCATACTGCTTAAATATAAGGGACAAGTTTATACTCTCTCCGTTTCTTTTTATACGTCACATTTTTAGATTTCACTTGTATTATAAAACTAAGTAAGTTTACAATTATATCCTTATTTAATGATTTTTTGAAGTCAACTTTTTAATAAATGATAAGTAAATTCATCTTTTATATTTAATTTGTTTGTTGAGATTTCTTTTTCAAAATCAGGTTTTATAGAGTAATGCAATGACGAGAGTAATTAATCAATGTATGAAGTAATCCTAGATTGGTCAAATATATACTTTCAAGACTAATTAACTATCAAGGATATAATAAAAAAAATATTGTAATTTATACATTGATTTGGTCAGTAAGAATGAAATATCAAAAGGAACGTGATGATCACACATCTCTGCTTGCTAAATGAACTTATATTTTCTGCAATACTTCTCCATTCATCCAATATTTTGCTAATTTTGGAGACAAGGCCAGCTATTGCCAGAAGTTTTCATTCATCTATTAAATAGTTAAGTTAATCACATCAATTTGGTGCGATTAACTTAACTATTTAATAGACGAATGAAAATCTCTAGCAATAGCTGGATTGACTCCAAAACTGGTAAAACATTGAATGAATAGTTGAAGTCTCAATTCGCTCTATTCCATATGTCATCAATCAGTATTCGATATCTCTTGCTAGTTCCTCTTAATTTAGCGCGGTATTTGTCATTCCAGTTACAGCATACATGATAAGCGTGCTATAACAGGAATGACAAATATATGTCTATACCACATTGCTAGTGTCTAAATTCGACTTGAACCTCTTACCTTACCAACAGGCAACAGGCCAAGAGCTGATGACGGTTGTTAAATGAAAAACAATCGTTTGTTCAACTGAAATAAAACATGTTCTAAACAACGAGCTCGTGTATCAATAGGAATCAACTAGTCCAACAGAACTCGAACAAATAGTACTCCTCTGTACATTCAAGATCATGGAAACTTACTAAATGGTCTTATACTCAATATAATACGCAACAAGAGTCTGATGAACTGATCAAAAGGACAGTATATACTCTTAAGGATAACGCTTATATGAATCATGACGCCTATTGTTTCTAAAAGCACAACATCCAACAGAGTAAACAAGAATGAGGAAAACAAGGAATATGATATTGAGTATAGCCACCCTTTTCCAGTCACTCTTGATATTGTCTAACAGCCCGGCTTTGCAGGATTCACAGGTGTAACACAACACATTCGGATCGTTGCTCCATAGGTTACAGTCAGGATTGGTGAAGGATGAGGTTGAACTCTTGGTCCAGTTAGTCGGGCTCACGTAGGTAAAGTTGCAGTCGTTTGATGGTTTGCAGCAACCAGACTGCAAGAATAAACATGTCGTAAACACAATGGGACATACACAATCAAGAAGATATCAACTAAGGTTTTGTAGGGCGCGTTTACATCAAGCCAATGAATACATAAGACGTGGCTTTCATACACGTTTATTACTTGATCATGGTTAAGTGATTATATGTTTAAAAAAAATCGTTTTAATCACCTCGTGTTGAGAATGATTTAGCATAATATCTTTAGTGAATCAACCTTAGAAGTGAATTTCAGAAAAAAACTAAGTTATGTAAACTTTCAACTTGATCCAAAAATATGCAATGAAGTTTATACATAGAACAAAAACAAGAGTAGTTAGTAGACATGGTTCATCAACAGTAGTGCACAAAATGAGGAGATGCACGGATATCCCAGCACGGAGGTGTGAGCGAGATTGGATTTAGACGGATTCAGGAGAGATAGAGATAGACCGAAAAAGTATTGGAGAGATGAGATTAAACAGGATATGGCACAGTTGCAGCTCACCGAAGACGTGGCTTTAGATAAAAAAGGCGTTAAGGGCATGGATTATGGTAAAAGGGTAGTAGATATGACTTATGAGTGTGTCCATACTATAGTAGGTAGGAGTCAAATCTACGTACACTCTACCGAGACTACACTTACTTAATGCAGCTGAAAAAACCTCAACTTGTTTCTATAGAACAGAGTCAAAATCTTAAAGCTTTCAACTCTTTATAAAGTACACCAGAAAAACTCATACAGAGTGTAATTACTAGTAAAAAGTATATATGTATCATTCATTGTCAACCAAGAATGTTTTCACTTTTTTTCAAAGTTAAAACTGTATGAAATAGAATGAAGGGTTAGGGTTCTTGCGGAAAGAAGGATAAATCAGGCCCTTAGTGGTCGTTCTTATCTTATCACGCCACACATAGAGACATAGGTAAATTGATTTGGGAAGACAGGAAAACAACATCCATCGTTTAAATTTTTGAGTAGCTAACGTTAAAACAGAATAGGTCATCATAACTCCGACAAACACATTTGGCTATGAAAATTCGAAATTTCAGAATCTTCAAGAATTTGAAAAACAACAAGAAAGTGTTTTCATTTCAAATTACTCACAAAAACTCAAAAATAACTCCAATTTGTATTCACAAATAAACACAAATTTTCAAAAAACATTTTTTAACTTTGAAAACAAAAGCTACTTTTTTCTTAAAATTTCATAATGAAACATAACCAAAAAGCGAAAAAACCCCCTTTACATGACCAACCTCCAAAAAATTAACATTTGACCATGAAAATTCTGAATTTAAAAAACAACAAAAAAGTAAATTCACTCCAAATTACTCACAAAAAGCCCCTTTACATGACCAACCTCCAAAAAATCAACATTTGACCATGAAAATTCGAAATTCCAGAATTTTCAAGAATTCAAAAAACAACAAAAAAAGTAAACTCACTCCAAATTACTCACAAAAAGCCCCTTTACATGACCAACCTCCAAAAAAATCAACATATGCCCACAAAAATTTAAAATTTCAGAATTTTCAAGAATTTAAAAAACAATAAAAAAAAAGTAAATTCACTCTAAATCTCTCATAGAAAATAAAAAACAACTTCAATCTGTATTCATAGTCAAACACAACTCCACTAATTCACACACACACAAAAAAAAGAAATTCACTTTGAAAACAAAAACTACTTCTAAAAAATTTCACAACAAAACATGATCAAACATGAAAAAAAAAAAACTCCTTTACATGACCAACCAAGCATACCAAACATCGATAAAAAAAAAATATGCTAGTAACAAAAATTATGTACCTGAAGAGCAGATAGATGTTTTTTGTAAAAATCTTCAACTTTATTATCCCCATCATCCATCAATGTTTTGCATATTTTACTATCCTGCAAACAACTCTCAATTTTACCCCAATGATTATTAACTCTTTTTTGTAACCAATTAGAATAATCACCAAGCCTATATTCTTTATACCCTCTACCAGATAAAACTTGACCAGCCCCTTTATTAGTAACAACAAATGCAAAAATTGTAAAACAAAAAATTAAAATAATTAATAAAAACATAATAACAAGATAAATCCATAAAAAACATGAAACTCTACAACATGAACCAATTAAACCAGCTAATGAAATTAACATAACAAAAATTCCAAGTGCTATAATTGGTTTTTCAAGAAATCTTTCACATTCTGTATTTGCTTGTTTTGATAACCAAATTCCTCCACCTATAATTGGAATTGAAATAATAAATGTTATTATGTTAACAATTCCTACTAAATTGTTACTCAAACGCAACATTTTGATTTTTGATTTTTTTTTGGATTAGAAATTGAAGAATTTTATTATGAGAAAAAGTTGAAGAGGTGTATACATATATTTATGGAGTTTTTGGCGTAGAAAGAAAAAAATAATGGATAATACGTCATAAAATAGAAAAAGAACAAGTCCAACTTTTCTTTTTTTTTTTAAAAAAAATATCTTGTAAATTTGATTTTTCCACTTGTCAATATAAAAAATATGAAAAATAATTTGATTTCTCTTCCTGTTTTTTTTTTTCCTATTCGGTATGCTATATTCAGGGCGTGCAGAACTAGCAAGGATCAAGGGAGTATCATTCGATGAAAAATTACACGTATATATTACTTCTCGTGTGTTTATTTTTTATATTTCAAACCGCTTTAATAAAAATACGGATTCCACCACTAAGTGAGTCTTGGATAATTCAAATTCGACTTATTTAAGGTGGATTAAAGAAAAAAATTGATACTCCCTTTGTCCCTAATTACTTGTCCATTTTTTCTTTTATAGTTGTCACTAATTACTTGTCCATTTTGACAAATCAAGAAAGGACAATTTTTTTTTATCTATTATACCCTCAATTAAATGACTAATTACTTTTAAAAATGCATAACTTTTAATCCACTTCATAATTAATAGGGGTAAAATGGTAAACTCACTATGTCATTAATTAATTTCTTAATAGATGTGTCAATTCAAAAATGGACAAGTAATTAGAGATAGAGAGAGTATTTTACTAGGATTATTTTTCCACAATAAACTTATTTAAAAACCATGATAGATGATTGCATCGAGGTCAAATTAATAATTTCATTCATGAAATAAACTACAATATCAACTTGCAGCAAATGGATCTACAGTATTATATACATATCCGTATGATATTGACCCAATCTATACAATTATGACTTAGATAATATGTAGCGATAATCATGATTCATGGGATTACTTAAAAAGATTTAGAAGTAATTATATGAAAATATGACATTTTAATTATTTAAAACATGATACTCTTTAGTATATTGAATCTTATATTCATTAATTTTAATCAAGTCAAATAAAAACTTTTTAAAAATGAAAAGGAGGTGGTTAGAGGACTCGATCCCCAAATTCAAAACTTCTAATTAAGGAATGAGTAGATTTATATTACATAAATTATATATTACTCATCGTATATATTTTTTTCCTTCTCAATATAGCTTTTCTGAATTGTTTGTAAAGGTTTGATAAGTTAAAAAAAAAAAAGGGTCGAACTTATGTCCTCTTATCTAATTTTGACTATTTCTTTTTCCACTAAAAAATTGTAAACCAAGAGATGAACTAATTTTAAGGATAAAAAATAATAATTAATAGTAACGTTTGGTAATGCTTTATTGTTGTAATAGTAATACTCTTAAACGTGCTCTTTAACATGGTCTCATTTAATATCTGTCTTTCAACTTTAAATCTACCTAAATAGACACGCAAACTTGAATAAAACTGAACAATTATACGATAGATGGAAAAGGAAAGATAAATAAAGGAAGACCAAACATTTCATTTTCTGAAAGAATATTATTGCACATTGAATTTGTCCAAAGGGTAGTTGTGTTTGATTAGGAGAGGGAGAACATTTCGTTTTTAATTTTTCCTTTTTCTTTTTCCGATTAAATATATCTAATCTTCAATTAATATAAACGTATGATTTTAATCTCTCAAATTAATATAAATGTGTGAACGTTGCACATTGTATCTACTCATCCCTCTAGTCATAAGTTATTAATAATTCAAGATAAAATAGACGAAATATCTTTAAACCAAAGTTATTTGGGATAAAGAAAATTTTATTAAAAAGGATGGTGGAAGTAGTCAAGTTGTCATTTGATCAAATTAGAGGAATACATCAATGTCAACCATAAATTAAATTAAATGTACAAATATTATTTTCTATTCTTCTATCGGTTTCACAACTCTTCAATGTATTGGTCCCAAAAAAATCATGCATTGTAGACATTAAAATAGGATGACTAAAAATTAAGCTAATTTGACTATCACTAAACAATGGAGTACTCCATTTCCTAACAAGATTCCTTGCACACTACTAAATAATTACGGAGTCGGAATTTTCACTAAGAGAGTGAGTTCAAAATACGAATAAGTAAATATATATAAAAAAAATCAACAGAGATTCAACATCTACTATATATATAGAAAAAAAAAAACTATATATACAGAAAAAGTAATTTTTATCATGTATAAACAATATAATTTATCGTCAAAAGAGGTTCAGAGTAACCCCTCAAGTCTCAACTTTACTTGATTCCGCCCCACAGTACTAGTAGTTATTTTGATCGAGTTAGGTAAATAAAACTTCGAGGAGTACAAGATCGAGATGTTAAATTAGGATAAATCGAGAGTCTCTTAGATGTTTTTAAAAATCTATAGAGATAATGTGAAGTCATCCCTATTTTGATGCCTAGAAGCTTTTATACAATGTTGGACATTACACACATTACAAATAATGAAACTTTCACGAGTACGTAGGAAATAATGTGAAATCACCCCTATTTCGTTGTTCGGAAAGAAACCGTTATTCTTGCATCAACCTTTGTGTTGCATTGGAGTTGTACAAATTTCCTTATGTAGTGCCAAAAACACTTGATCAGACCTTCCACCTCCAGAAATTTCTTGAGAAAAAACAAGAGTTATAATTTGTCTATTATGAATGGAAGAGCTAAGACCAATTCCCTAGAGAAAGTAAACAAGAATCTCTTTGACCATTTAATTTAATTTAAAGAATAAGAAACAACTTTATAGAAAATGACACTCACAAAAAAATTATATAGGTGAGACTAGAAATGTATCATGATTAATTAGAAAAAATAAAATGTATATAACTAAGTTAGCGTTTGATCATACTTTTTGAATTAAATTTAAAAATTTGTCTTCTAATATATATTTGATCATGAAATTTGATCAGAGTTTAAAAAAATTGATTTTCATATATTTTCAGTTCCCAGAAAATAACTCTGATCAGTTTTTGGGAATTCCATCTTAAAACTTAAAAAATATTCTGATCAGTAAAATACATGTTTCAAACACAACTTCAAATTTTAAAAACTACAACTTAAAGATCTCAAATTTTCAAGTTACAACTTCAAAATCTATGTCAGATGAGTAGGGGCGTAGGCACATGTATGTCTGGGTGTCCAATTGGACACCCTTCGTCGTAAAAGAATATTGCATATACAAATAAAATGATACACGAAATGATTAAATAACATATTTTGAACACCCTTGACATAGTAGGTTGTTATAGCCTAGTAGTTTTAGATGTCTTGAATGTGTGTCTAGACATCTTTAATGGGTCAGTGCTCGTGTGTTCAAATCTCACTTACAACAATTTTTCCCCCTTTTTTAAAAAGAGCTTTTGTTGTTTAATTTTTGGATCCTCTTCGTGAAAATCTCACTTACAATATTTTTTTTCTTTTTTATAAAGAGCTTTTGTTGTATAATTTTTGGACCCTCTTCGTGAATTTTTTTTCATTTTTAGAAAGAGCTTTTATTGTATAATTTTTGGACCCTCTTTGTGAAATTTCTTGTTCCGCCATCATTGAGATGAGAGCAAAGAATCGTTATACTTTCTACCAATAAATAAAGAGAATACATGAGTTCTATTAAATAAATGAACAAACTGAACGAGAGTATATATAGTCATTAGCTTAATTTATCTAAAAAATTAAATCATATATATAGTTAATGAATTTGCCAAAGTTATAAATGGGGATATATAGCCATTAGCTTGATTATTGTTAGCAATCTTGTAGTGTATTTGACGTCTAGTTTTCAAGTATTGGGCTTTTTTTTAAGCAATAATGTTAATTATGGGCCTTGGCTCTTTTGGATCGTATAAAATGGAGGCCCAAATGATGTCACTGCATAATGTTCAAATCTTATCATTTTAGTTTTCAATTGAGTTGATATTCTCTATATTTGAGCTTTATCCTCTTAAAATTTGATGATAGTGTTAATCATCTTTTTTTATCAGAACAATATCTATGAATAAATTTAAAAAAATTGCCGCACATATATAATATATGGATATTGTATAATAGTAAATAATTGTATATATATAATATATAACTATATCAGAGATGTCTATACATTCATAATTTCATATACACTTATATAATATTTAAACAAGCAATTCATCTTTCCAACAAATTGATTCTTTTTTCTTTTCTTTTTTCAATCTCGACTAGCTCAAATCTTCTATAAACAATCCTACAATTTCGAACGGAGCAATAATATTTTTTTGTCTAAATTACCAGAGATAAAACCCTAATACACGTGTATTTCTCCGCGAAGGAGTATTTCTAAGTGACGGTGTAAAATTGCATTTATGTAAGACATAGACTATAGTCTTCTATAAACAATCCCAAAATTTCGTATGGAACTCTAATCTTTTTGTCCCTATTTTTGGTGTTGAGATTCCAATTCTAGTTAAGCAAAGCCACCATCGTCAAATAGTCACTTGGGCTTAAGATAATTGGACAATTTTAGGGTAAGGAATTTGCTGGAATGATCAATTTGTCGAATTTATCTTTTTTTTTAAAAATAAAAATAAAATAATCACTCAATAAATAAAGAGTTTAACTTATGTTTAAATAAAGTATTGTTTACATTATCAAATCACCCAAATATAATATATAGAATTGTAATCATAAAGATACTTAGATAGTTTACATGCTATAATCTATAAAAGTGATCTACTGAAATAAAATCTCTTTAATACATGTCAGTGAATATTAGTTAAATTCACAAATATCGAGCAAATGTGAAAATGTCAATAGATAAAAAAAGAAAACAAAAAATGTGTAAAGAAATGCCAAAATTTGCCACATAAAGTTAGAGAAGCAAAGGCAGTTTTCACACTGAAAATAGTCGATATTTTTCCTTTTTATCAAGTTTCAAGATTTTATTCAGAATTTTAGAAGCTAGCTAGCGCATCGTGTATGGCCTAGGATTCTCAAAAAATATGAGGTAGCAACATACAAAATTATAATTATCTTCTTTTGCAACAAATAAAATAAATAGATATATATTTGCAACAATATAGGTACAAATATATTTATCCTGGATAAAACAGTACAATCCAATCATATCTTGATCTCTTCGTAATTATCTCAATAGTTTATTTACTACCTTACCTATATGAGCCAGAGAGGTTTAGAGTAAAGTAAACTCTAAAAAACCTAACTGAAATTGAACTCATCTTGCAGACTCCTACGAAAACTCGACGTCTACAATCTTACAAGTATAAAAATGCATATTCCTAGCGTTAAACTTCAACTTTTTTTTTTTGGCATCACAAAATGGCTTTAAGAACTTGCTTCTTCTTTTTCACGATATTATGTTATTGTAACATTATAATAACTAGCCAAGCCAATAATAATATTCCAAAATTCACATCCATTTTAGTATTTGGTGATTCATCAGTTGACACTGGAAATAACAACCATATTGACACTATAGCTAAAGGCAATCATTTACCATATGGTCAAGATTTCACAAACCATATCCCAACAGGAAGATTTTCTAATGGAAAATTAGTGCCCGACATGTTGTCAATTTCATTAGGTCTCAAAAAAAATGGTGTTCCTCCCTATTTACAACGCGATTTGTCGAAAAACGACTTGATTACTGGAGTATGTTTTGCATCTGGTGGAACAGGATATGATGAATTAACTAGTACAATATCTGGAGTAATTTCAATGAAGGAAGAGTTAGAATATTTCAAGGAATATTT
>JAJOOR010007132.1:0-33161 GCA_036250505.1 Solanum acaule | reverse complement strand
CTCCATGAACATAATACTAAGACGAACAGAATACAAAATTACGCGACTTAGATGAGAATGGGAAAAACCTAATTTCATGAAAAATGTGGTATAATATGGTGTAAATGAACACCTAACACTATAATCGTAAGCCACACATAAGAGTTCACACAATGTTGCTCTTAATTTCACGAATCAACAGAAACCCTAGGGGGTAAATCACAAACTCGAAATAAGGGATAAAAGAACTAACCTTTTACTAAATCAGTTGATAAACTACGAAATGAAGTTGACAATACACAGAAAAATCGTTTGATGATAGCAAATTCGTTTGATGATCACCAGAAATGCATTGTTAATGGAGAAGGATTGAAAAATCGGGTTGGAGAAATTTTTTCTGTTCTTTTACGTTTTAGGAGGGAATTGGGGGAAAAAACAAGAAATGGTCGTTGAATAGGAGCGAGACCCAGCGCGTGGAATCACACAGGTCAAATTATTTGGTTTATGTGTTGAGGTCAGCACTTAGGTGTGTAGAAAATATAGAAATTTAAAGTTCAGGTAGGTAATAGGACACCCGTGAAGTTGGAGTGTGTAGTTGGGATTTCGGGTATAGGTTGGGGGGGGTTTTAGACCATTTTCGCTATTTTCTATAAACAACGTTGAACGATTATAACTTTGTTAAATGTAATTGAAGAATTCTTGTTCCTAATTTAAAAATGAGAGGTTGGCTCGTGTCTAAATTTGGGTCGTAGTTCATCTTTATGGAGTTCCTATATCCATTATTTCAGATAGGGGTTCTCAGTTTACTTCTAGCTTCTGGAGGACAAGTCAGTAAGAGATGGATATCTGAGTTGATCTTAGCACAACTTCTTACTCGTAGACCGATAGGCAGTTAGAGCGTACCAGCCAAGTTTTGGAAATATGCTGTGAGCTTGTGTATTGGAATTTAGAGGTTAGTGGTTGATGAGTCAGGAATTTTGACTCATTCAGGGCTTATAATTCAAAGAATTAGTGTCCTCAATGCCTACTTTGTGCTCATAACTGATGTTAATGTGTTGATATGCAACAATGAAGGCTTAAGAACAAGGAAAGGGCATTACGATGGGAAAAGGAGCAAAAGGAGTTGGAAAAGCTGAAGAAAAGAGAAGTTGGAGCTCAAAAAAGTCACTCGGCGACTCGCCGAGTGAGCCTCCAGCTCGCCAAAAGTTTCAGCAAAGTAACCCATGTACCAAGTCAAGTTGGCGAGCAAAAGAATGATTTGGCGATACGCCGAATGGATCGGTGATAACGAACCAACCCGTCTAATCTTCTAGAACAATTTGATACAGGAGTCAAGCAAAAAAGGAGAGAAGAAGCACAACTCAACGGATCATCGAGTTGATCGGCGAGCTCAGCTAATCTCACTAATTGGACTCCATGTTGAGTTTTTAGGAACGTATAAATTCATATTCTGAAATAAGAAAAGAAGTTCCCAGAGAGTGTATTTTTGAGTCTTTGAGAGCTTTTACATTTTTACATTATTACACATTCTTGGAGAAGATTTGGATCTCTGATTTGAGGTTATAAGATTCTAGCTTTAATTTTGGCATTGGGTATTGCAGATTGTTAACAATTCAAATGGATAATCTTTTTTGTTACGATTTCTTACTTTTCGCTATGTTTGGTTGAAACCCCTTACCTTAGGTGTGTGATCATGTAGTCTAATGCATTAATTAGCTAATGGGTATTATTAATTGTTGAATTTAATGTTGTTTTGAAATGGGTTCAATTGTTTGTTCATGTTTTAATTGATGAACTGGAGTTGCAAATTCAGTTCAAGCTTAGCTCTCTATGTTTTAATAATTTTTTTGATTTTTTTCAGACAATTACGAAAAGAAGTAAAATTTTGATCTTATTTTTATTTCGATATTCTAAAGTCATTGGTGCAAGTAAAAAAAAAACTTAAGGTGTTTTTGTATTTTTTCTATATTTTTATACTTTTCGGACATTTACAAAGAGAAGAATAAAATTATTGATTTTTTCAGACAGTTACAAAAAGAAATAAATTTTTTATCTTATTTTCGTTTCGATATTCTAAGGTTATTGATGCAAGTCGAAAAATTTTTGAGATGTTTTTATATTTTTTTTTCTTGATTTTTATATTTTTTGGACATTTACAAAGAGAAAAATACAATTTTTTATTTTTTCGGACAGTTACGAAAAGTAGTAAAATTTTGATCTTATTTTCATTTTGATATTATAAGGTCATTGGTGCAAAGATGAAAAAAAATTTAGGTGCTTTTTGTATTGCTTCTTGAATCCTATATTTTTTGGACATATATGAAGAGAAAAATAATTTTTTTGATTCTTTTTGACAGTTTTGAAATGAAATAAATTTTGATCTTAATTTCGTTTCGATATTCTAAGGTCATTGTTGTAAGTCGAAAAAATTTTAGGTGTTTTTTGTATTCATTTTTCTTGATTTTTATATTTTTCAGACATCTACGAAGAAAAAATTGAATTTTTATCGGACAATTACGAAAATAAGTAAAATTTTGATCTTATTTTTCTTTCGATATTCTAAGGTTATTAGTGCAAGTCAAAAAAAAAATTGAAGAATTTTTAGTTTTTTTTTTCTTGTTTCTATATTTTTCGGACATTTACGAAAAGAAAATTAATATTTTTGATTTTTTTCGGACAGTTACGATAAGAAGTAAAATTTGATCTTATTTTCGTTTCGATATTCTAAGGTAATTGGTGCAAGTCCAAAAAAAAATCTTGATATTTATATTTTTCGGACATTTACGAAAACAAAAGTAAAATTTTAATTTTTTTTCGGACATTTACGACAAGAAGTAAAATTTTAATCTTATTTACATTTCGATATCCTAATGTCGTTGGTGTAAGTCGAAATTTTTTTAAGGTGTTTTTATATTTTTTTCTTTATTTATATATTTTACAAATATTTACAAAGTGAAAAAATAATTTTTTTGATTTTTTCGGATATTTACAAAAAAAAGTAAAATTTTGATCTTATTTTTCTTTTCGATATTCTAAGGTCATTGGTGCAAGTCGAAATTTGTTTAAGGTGTTTTTTGTACTTTTTCTTGATTTTTATATTTTTCAGACATTTAAGAAGAGAAAAATAAAAATTTTGAATTTTCAAACAGTTACGAAAAGAAGTAAAATTTTGATCTTATTTTCGTTTCGATATTCTTAGGCCATTGGTGCAAGACGAATTTTTATTGAGGTATTTTTTGTATTTTTTTCCTTGATTTTTATATTTTTGGGACATTTACGGATTGAAAAATAAAAGTTTTTATTTTTTCCGGCCAGTTACAAAAATAAGTAAAATTTTGATCTTATTTTCGTTTCTATATGCTAAGGTCATTGGTTCAAGTCGAATTTTGGTTGAGGTGTTTTTTTTATTCTCCTTGATTTTATATTTTTCGGAAATTTACGAAGAGAAAAAACAAGTTTTGATTTTTTTCGGATAGTTACGAAAAGAAGCAAAATTTTGACCTTATTTCGTTTCGATATTCTAAGGTCATTGGTGCAAGTCGAAATTTTTTTTAGATTTTTTGTATTCTTTTCTTGATTTTTATATTTTTCGGACATTTACGTAGAGGAAAAAAAAAAAAATTTGGACAGTTATGAAAAGAAGTAAAATTTTGATCTTATTTTCGTTTCAATATTCTAAGATCATTGGTGCAAGTCGAAATTTTTTTGAGTTGTTTTCTGAATTTTTCTTCTTGATTTTTATATTTTTTCGGACATTTATGAAGAGAAAATAAACTTTTTGATTTTTTTTCGGTCAGGTACGAAAAGAAGTAAAATTGTTATCTTATTTTTCGTTTCGATATTCTAAGGTCATTGGTGCAAGTCGGAATTTGTTTGAGGTGTTTTATGTACATTTTCTTGATTTTTATATTTTCAGACATTTAAGAAGAGAAAAATAAATTTTTTTGATTTTTTTCATACAGTTACAAAAAGAAGTATAATTTTGAATTTATTTTCGTTTCGATATTCTAAGGTCACTGGTGCAAGACAAAAATTTATTGAGGTGATTTTTGTATTATTTTTTTTTTCTTGATTTTTATATTTTTAGGGCATTAACAAATTGAAAAATAATTTTTATTTTATTTTTGTAATCCAGTTACGAAAATAAGTAAGATTTTGATCTTATTTTTGTTCCTATATTCTAAGGTCATTGGTGCAAGTCAAATTTTTTTTTTGAGGTGTTTTTTGTATTTTTCCTTGATTTTTATATTTTTGTGAAATTTATGAACAGAAAAATAAAGTTTTGATTTTTTTCAAATAGTTACGAAAAGAAATAAATTTTAATCTTATTTCGTTTCGATATTCTAAGGTCATTGTTGCAAGTCGAAATTTTTTTGAGGTTTATTTCTTTTTTTGTTTGATTTATATATTTTTCGTACATTTACATAGAGGAAAAAAATATTTTTTTCGGACAGTTACGAAAAGAAGTAAAATTTTGATCTTATATTCGTTTCAATATTCTAAGGTCATTGGTGCAAGTCCAAAAAAAATTGAGTTGTTTTTTAATTATTTTTTTTCTCTTATTTTTGTATATTTTTTGAACATTTACAAAAAATAAAATTTTAGATTTTTTTCGGACAGGTACGAAAAGAAGTAAAAATTTTATCTTATTTTTGTTTCGATATTCTAAGGTCATTGGTGCAAGTCCAATCTTTTTTGAGGTGTTTTTTGTATTATATTTATTGATTTTATATTTTTCGGACATTTACAAAGAGAAATATACTCTTTTTTTTCAGGCAGTTACGAAAAAGAAGTAAAATTTTGATCTTATTTTCATATCGATATTCTAAAGTCATTGGTGCAAATCGAAGTTTTTTTTGAAGAATTTTGTATATTATTTTTCTTGATTTTTATATTTTTCGGACATTTACAAAGAGAAATATAATTTTTTGATTTTTTGGACAGTTAAGAAAAGAAATAAAGTTTTGATCTTATTTTCGTTTCGATATTCTACGTTCATTGGTGCAAATCAAAAATATTTCTAGATGTTTTTTGTATTTTTTTCTTGATTTTATATTTTTCTGACATTTACGAAGAGAAATATAGATTTTTGATTTTTTCGGACAGTTACGAAAAGAATTAAAACTTTGACCTCATTTTCGTTTCGATATTCTAAGGTCATTGGTGCAAGTTGAAATTTTTTCTAAGGTGTTTGTTGTATTTTTTTTTCTTGATTTTATATTTTTCTGACATTTACGAAGAGAAATTTAGATTTTTGATTTTTTTTGGACAGTTACGAAAAGAAGTAAAATTTTGATCTTATTTTCGTTGTGATATTCTAAGGTCCTTAGTGCAAGTCAAAAAAACTTAAAGAATTTTTTGTATATTTTTTCTGGATTTTTATATTTTCGGACATTTACGAAGAGAAGAAGAATTTTTTGATTTTTTTGGACAATTACGAAAAGAAGTAAAAAAAAATTTATCTTATTTTGGTTTCGATATTCTAAGGTTATTGGTGCAAGTCAAAAAACTTTTGAGATATTTTTTGTATTTTTCTTCTTGATTTGTATATTTTTCGAACAATTAAGAAGAGATAAACAGAATTTTTGATTTTTTTCTTACTGTTACGAAAAGAATAAAAAATTTGATCTTATTTTCATTTCGATATCTTAAGGTCATTGGTGCAAGTTAAAAAAAAATTGAGGTGTTTTTTATATTTTTGGACATTTACGAAGAGAAAAATACAATTTTTGATTTTTTCAGACACTTCTAAAAAGATGTAAAAAAATTTATCTTATTTTCGTTTTTGATATTCTAAGTTAATTTTTTCGAATAGTTACAAAAATAAGTAAAATTTTGATCTTATATTCGTTTTGATATTCTAAGGTTGTTGATGCAAGTCGAATTTTAGTTTAAGTATTTTTAGTATTTCTTTTTCTTGATTTCTATTTATTTTTCGGACATTTTTGAATAGAAAATATATTTTTGATTTTTCTGCACAGATACGAAAAGAAGTAAAATTTTAATCTTATTTTGGTTTCAATATTCTAATGTCATTGGTGCAGGTCAAAAAAATTTGAGTTGTTTTTGTATTTTTACTTAATTTTTATATTTTTCGGACATTTACAAAAAGAAAAATATTTTTTTTTTGATTTTTTTTCAGATAGTTACGAAAAGAAATAAAATTTTGATCTTATTTTCGTTTCGATATTCTAAGGTCATTGGTGCAGGACAAATTTTTTGAGTTGTTTTTGTATTCTTACTTAAGTTTTATATTTTTCGGACACTTACGAAAAGAAAAATATTTTTTTTTATTTTTATCAAACAGTTATGAAAAGAATTAAATTTTGATCTTATTTTTTTATATATTTTAAGGTCATTGGTGCAAGTCGAAATAATTTTGAGGTGTTTTTTTTTCTTGATTTTATATATTTTGGACATCTACGAAGAGAAAAATAAAGTTGTGATTATTTTCAGACTGTTACGAAAATAAGTAAAAATTTTATATTATTTGTTGTTCCGATATTCTAAGGTCATTGGTGTAAATCATATTTTATTGAGGTATTTTTTGTATTGTTTCTTGATTTTTATATTTTTCGGAGATATACAAAGAGAAAAATAAAATTTTGATTTTTTTTTCGGACAGTTACTAAAAGAAGTAAAATTTTGATCTTAATTTAGTTTCAATATTCTAAGGTCATTGTTGCAACTCAAAAAAATTTGAAGTGTTTTTTGGATTATTTATTGATTTTTAAGACATTTACTAAGAGAAAAATAATTTTTTAAATTTCTTCGGACAATTACGAAAAGAAGTACAATTTTGATCTTATTTTTTTTTTCAATATCCTAAATTCATTGGTACAAGTCGAAATATTTTTTAAGTGTTTTTAGTGTTTTTTTTTTTTCTTGATTTTTATATTTTTCAGAAACTTACGAAGAGAAAAATAAAAATTTTGATTTTTTTCGTATAGTTACGAATAAAAGTAAAATTTTGATCTTATTTTTGTTTTGATATTGTAAAGTCATTGGTGCAAGACAAAAACAATTTGAGTTGTTTTTTGTATTTTTCTTCTTCATTTTTCTAATTTTCGAACATTTACGAAGAAAAGTAAAAAATATCATTTTTTTCAGACAGTTACGGAAAGAAGTAAAAATTTTTATCTTATTTTCATTTCGATATTCTAAAGTCATTGGTGCAAGTTGAAACTTTCTTGAGGTGTTTTTTGTATTTATCTTCTTGATTTTTATATTTGTCGGACATTTACGTCGAAAAAAATAAAAAATTTAATTTTTTTCGGACAATTACGAAATAATTAAAACTTTGATCTTATTTTCGTTTCCATATTCTAAAGTCATTAGTGAAAGTTCAAATTTTTTTGAGGTGTTTTTTGTATTTTGTTCCCTATTTTTCATATTTTTTGGACATTTACAAAGAAAAACATGATTTGTTTTCTTTTTTCGGACTATTACAGAAAGATGTAAAGTTTTGATCTTATTTTTGTTTCGATATTCTGAAGTGATTGGTGAGTGTTGAAATTTTTTTGAGGTGTTTTTTGTATTTTTTTTCTTGATTCTTATAATTTTTGGACATTTACGAATAAAAAAGATATAACTTTTGATTTTTTTGGGACAGTTACGAAAAAAGTAAAATTTTGATCCTATTTTCGTTTCGATATTCTAACGTCTTTGGTGCAAGTCTAAATTTTTTTGAGGTATTTTTTGTATAATTTTTTTCTTGATCTTTATATTTTTTGGTCATTTACGAATAAATTTTTTTTTTTTTTGTCAGTTACGAAAAGTGGTAACATTTTGATCTTATTTTCCTTTAGATATTTTAAAGTCATTGGTGCAAGTCAAAAAAAATTTGAGGTGTTTTTATATTTTTCTCTCTTGATTTTTATATTTTTTGAACATTTACGATGAATTTTTTTTTTTAATTTTTTTCAGACAGTTACTAATAACAGTAAAATTTTGATCTTATTTTCGTTTCAATATTCTAAAGTCATTTGTTCAACTCGAAATTATTTTGAGGTGTTTTTTATATTTTCCTCTATTTTTATATTTTTCAAACATTTACGGAGAAAAAAATAATTTTTTAAATTTTTTCGGACAATTTCGAGAAGAACTAAAATTTTGAAATTATTTTCTTCTAAAGTCTTTGGTGCAAGTCGAATTTTTTTTGAGGTGTTTTTTGTATTCTAACATTTTTCGTACATTTACGAAGTAAAATTTTGAAGCCTTCTAACCAAATTCTTTTTCAAGATTCTTCAAAATTTCTCAAGAACCTTGTTCTTTCACGTATATAAGGCTATCATAGTGTTGGACTAGTTCATCCTCGCGTCCTACATCTACTTTCAAATCAGTAAAAGAGTAATCTAGGATTCTATACCTAGATTTGAGTATTCTTGAGATAAGTTGATTTTAAGTTCTTGTGTTCCTGATTCTTTTTTTGAAATTCTATTCCTAATTTTTGAATTGCTATATGTTATGCATTGAGATTCTTGAGTTGATTCGTTCATGTCTATATTTCAGCATGAACCCTATGAATTGAGTATTCTTGAGATGAGTAGCATCATTGAGTTCTAACTTCTTGACTTCTGAGTATTGAGTTTTTATATTTGTTATTGAGATCTTTGAGTTGAGTTGTTCATGTCTATATTACAGCATGAACTCTACAATTCGAGTTATAAATTTTTCTTGATTTTTATATTTTACAGACATTTACGAAGAAAAATAAATTGTTTCATTCTTATCGGACAATTACGAAAAAAGTAAATTTTGATCTAATTTTCGTTTCAATATTCTAAAGTCATTGGTGCAAGTCGAAATTTTTTTGAGGTGTAAAATTTGGATAATTTTTCGTTACGATATTCTAAAGTCATTGGTACAAGTCAAAAAAAATTGAGGGTTTTTTTGTATCTCTTTTCCTGATTTTTATATTTTTCGGGCATTTACGAAGAAAAAAACTATTTTTTTTTATTTTTTTCGGATAGTTACGAAAAGAAGTAAACTTTTGATCTTATTTTCGTTTCGATAATCTAAAGTCATTGGTGCAAGTTGAAACTTTTTTGAGGTTTTTTTTGTGTTTTGTCTTGATTTTTTATTTTTATTTTCGTATAGTTATGAAAAGAAATAAAATTTTGATCTTATTTTCGTTTCGATATTCTAGAGTCATTGGTGTAAGTAAAAGAAAAATTGAGTTGTTTTTTGTATTTTTTCTTGATTTTTATATTTTTCAGACATTTACGAAGAAAAATAATTTTTTTTTATTATTTCCAAACAATTACGTAAAGAAGTAAAATTTTGATCTTATTTTCGTTTTGATATTCTAAAGTCATTGGTGCAAGTCGAATTTTCGTTGAGGTATTTTTGTATTTTTCTTGCTTCTACATTTTTCGGACATTTACGAAGAAAAAATAAAATTTTGATATTTTTCGGACAATTACGAAAAGAAGTAATATTTTGATCTTATTGTCGTTTTGATATACTAAAGTCATTTGTTCAAGTCGAATTTTTTTTGAGGTGTTTTTTGTAATTTTTCATATTTTTAAATATTTTGGATACTTGTGAAGAAAAATATTTTTTTTGATTTTATTCGGATAGTTACGAAAAAAAGTAAAATTTTGATCTTATATTCGTATCAATATTCTAAGGTTGTTGGTGCAAGTCGCATTTTTGTTGAAGTGTTTTTAGTATTTCTTTTTCTAGATTTCTATGTATTTTTCGGACATATACGAAGAGAAAATAATATTTTTGATTTTTTTGGAATAGATACGAAATGAAGTAAAATTTTGATCTTATTTTCGTTTCGATATTCTAATGTCATTGGTCCAAGTCGAAATTTTTTGAAGTATTTTTAGTTTTTTTTTGGGAAAATGGCCAAATGACCCCCCAACCTATTACCGGATTTCCAACTACACACCTATTTTCCGCGGGAGTCCTATTACCCCCCTGAACTACTTTAAAATTGAATAAATAACCCCTTAAGTGCTGAGTTGGCATGGAGAGTGTATTTCACTCTCTTTGAGAGAGTGAGTTGCCTTTTTTTTTTTAATTTCCATTTTTTTTTTCTAATTTTCTTTTTCTTTCTCTTTCTTCTTATTTATCTATACAACATTTTTCACCATTATCATTGTTGAAGCTTTCTCAATGGATGTTTGAAATAAAAATTATCAACAACAATGCATTTAATGAATAAATAATTTTTCAATAAACTTATTTAGAACATATCTAACAAATTAAATTTATTTTTTAAAAAAAACATACCCATTAATTTTATTTTTTTAAAAGTGATGGATTCAAGAGTAACAAAATCAAAGTGAAGTAATTGTATATTTAAAAAATATTTTCAAACTTAATAAAAGAAACTAAAACAAAACAATTTCTTCTACATTTTGAAAGAAGGATCCTACATGTTCTCCTAAAATTCATGAAGAATCAAAATCAAAAACCCAAATTATAAATTAATCATGAAAATTTTATAGGGAGATATAATAAAGAATGGGGAAGAGAGAGAGGTTTCTCAAATTGGTGTTACAAATTGGTCTTCTCATCCACGATTATTTTGAGTTGTCAGCGGAATCTTCAAGGGATAAATCTGATCTCGAATGTTCATGACTCATTTAATGTGTATCTGAAATTGTCTAAGGAAGAAAATCGAACGAAATGTAAAAAAATGTGGAAAATTGTTGAATTAGTTGGATGAAAGATTTGATTAATTAGGATCGCTATCTTCTAGATTCTAGAGATTCGTAGTAGATGAAAAGGTGAGTTGAATTTTCGTTTTTATAAAATGTTAGAGATATATAAATTTATTGAGGTAAAAAATGGTGTTTAGTATAGTTAGGGTTGAAAAAATGATTGGGGAAGAAAGAAAGAGGAAGGAGGAGAACTTTTTTTTTAAAAAAAAAACATTAAATGGTGAAATACACGTGTCAAGTGCGTGTATTTCACCACAAGACAGATGCCTGGTAATGACATTTCAGGGAGGAAGTAATTCCACTTTAAATTAGCTCAGGGGGGTAATAGGACCCCCGTAAAGTATAAGTGTGTTGTTGGAAATCAGGTTATAGATTGGGGGTCATTTGATCATTTTCTCTTCTTTTTTTCTTGATTTTTATATTTTTGGACATTTATGAAGAGAAAATATAATTTTTTATTTCTTTTGGACAATTACGAAAGGTAGTAAAATTTTAATCTTATTTTCGTTTCGTTATTATTAGATCATTGGTGAAAGTTGAAATTTTTTTGTATTTTGTTTATTTATTTTAATATTACGAAAAGAAAAATGAAATATTTGATTTTTTCAGTCAGTTATGAAAATAAGTAAAATTTTGATCTTATTTTCGTTTCAATATTCTAAGGTCATTGGTAAAAGTCGACATTTTTTTAGGTGTTTTTTACAATTTTTCTTGATTTTTATTTCTTTTGGACATTTTCGAAGAGAAAAATACAATTTTTGTTTTTTTACGAACAGTTACAAAAAGAAGTAAAATTTTGATCTTATTTTCGTTTTGAAATTTTAAGGTTATTGGTGCAAAGTCTAAATTTTTTTGAGGTATTTTTTTTTTATTGTTTCTTTATTTTTATATTTTACGGATATATACAAAGAGAAAAATAATATTTTTTTTTCAGACAGTTACTAAAAGAAGTAAAAAAAATTATTTTTATTTAGTTTCGATATTTTAAGGTCATTGTTGCAAGTATGAAAAATTTTAAGTTGTTTTTTGAATATTTTTTTTCTTGAATTTTATATATTTCAGACATCTACGAAGAAAAAATATTTTTTTGATTTTTTAGGAAAATAACTAAAAATTTTATCTTATTTTCGTTTCGATATTCTAACGTTATTCTTGCAAGGCAAATTTTTTTTGAAGAGTTTTTAGTAATTTTTTTTCTTGATTTATATATTTTTTAGACACTTACGAAAAAAAAATTTCTTCTTGATTTTTATATTTTTTAGAAATTTACGAAGAAAAAAAATAAAAGTTTTGATTTTTCGGATTGTTACGAAAAGAAGTAAAATTTTGATCTGATTTCATTTCGATATTCTAAGGTCATTGGCGCAAGTCGAATTTGTTTTGAGGTTTTTGTATTGTTTTTATTGATTTTTATATTTTTAGGACATTTACATAGTGGAAAACAATTTATTTTATCTAACTGTTATGAAACAAAGTAAAATTTTGATCTTATTTTCATTTCAATATTCTAAGGTCATTAGTGCAGGTTGAATTTTTTTGAGCTGTTTTTTTAATTTTTTTCTTCATATTTATATTTTTCAGACATTTACGAAGAGAAAAATATAATTTTGATTTTTTTCGTACAGGTACCAAAATATTTAAAATTATGATATTATTTTTGTTTCGATATTCTAAGGTTATTGGTGCAAGTCGAAATCTTTTTGAGGTGTTTATTGTATTTTTTTGTTGATTTAAAAATTTTCATACATTTACGAAGAGAAAAATAAATTTATGATTTTTTCGGACAGTTACGGGAACAAGTACTCCCTCTGTTTCACAAAGAGTGGCCTAGTTTGACTTGGCACGGAGTTTAAGAAAATAAAGAAGACTTTTGAATCTTGTGGCCCTAAATTAAAGTTATGTCAAATGTACAAAATTTACCTTTAATCTTGTGGTCTTAAATATGTCACGTGGAAAGTTGAAAGTAAAATGTTACCAAAAAATGACAGGGTCATTCTTTTTGAAACAAACTAAAAAGGAAAGGAGGACATTCTTTTTGAAACGGAGGGAGTATAATTTTGATCTTATTTTGGTTTCAATATTCTAAGGTCATTGGTGCAAGTCGAAATTTTTTAGTTGTGTTTTTTGTATATTTTCTTTCTTGATTTTTAGATTTTTCGGACATTTATAAAGAGAAAATTATTATTTTTGATTTTTTTTTTGAATAGTTTTTACGAAAAGAAGTTAAATTTTGATCTTATTTTCGTTTCGATATTCTAAGGTAATTGGTGCAAATAAACAATTTTATGAGGTGATTTTTGTATTATTTTTTTCTTGATTTTTACATTTTTAGGACATTTACAAATTGATTTTATTTTTTATTTTTCCCGGATAGTTACGAAAATAAGTAAAATTTTGATCTTATTTTCGTTTCTATGTTCTAAGGTCATTTTTGCAAGTCAAATTTTTTTTTGAGATGGTTTTTGTATTTTTCCTTGATTTTTATATTTTTCAGAAAAATATAAAGAGAAAAATAAAATGTTTGATTATTTTTTTCGTATACTTACAAAAAGAAGTAAAATTTTGATCTTATTTCGTTTTGATATTCTAAGATAATTGGTGCAAGTCGATTTTTTTTTTGTAATTTTTTCTTGTTTTTTTTATTCTTGGGACATTTACATAGAGGAATTTGTTTTTCCACAGAGTTACGAAAAGAAGTAAAATTTTGATCTTATTTTCGTTTCAATATTCTTAGGTCATTGGTGCATTTCAAAATTTTTTTGAGGTGTTTATTATATCTTGTTTCTCTTAATTTATATATTTTTTTGACATTTACGAATATAATAATAAAATTTAAGTCTTTTTTTAGACATTAACGAAGAGAAAAATACAATTTTAGATTTTATTCGGATAGTTACGAAAATAATTAAAATTTTTATCTTATTTTCGTTTTGATATTCTAAGTTCATTGGTGCAAGTCGAAATTTTTTTGATGTATCATTTGTATTTTTTTCTTGAATCTTATATTTTTCAGACATTTACAAAAAAAAAAGATTTTTTTTTGAATTTTTTTCAGACAATTTCTTAAAGAAGTAAAATTTTGATCTTATTTTCAATTTCGATATTCTTAGGTCATTACCTCATTGGTGAAAGTCGAAATTCTTTTGAGGTATTTTTTGTATTATTTTGTTGATTTTTATATTTTTTTTGTACATTTACGAAAAGAAAAATATTTTTTTTGATTTTTTCGGACAGTTACGAAAAGAAGTAAAATTTTTATCTTATTTTTATTTCGATATTCGAAGGTCATTGGTAAAAGTCAAATTTTTTTGAGTTAATTTTTGTATTTTTTTTCTTTCTTTTTATATTTTTCGCACATTTACAAAGAGAAATTTTTATTTTTTTTATTTTTTCGGACAATTACGAAAAAGAATTAAAATTTTGATCTTGTTTTTGTTTTCATATTCTAAGGTCATTGATCCAAGTTGAATTTTTGTTGATGTGTTTTTGGTAATTTTTTTCTTATTTTTTTATTTTTCAAATATTTACTAAGAGAAAAATAAATTTTTTGATTTTTTTAAGCAGTTACGAAAAGAAGTAAAATTTTGATTTTATTTTCGTTACGATATTCTTAGGTCATTGGTGCAAATCCAAATTTTTTTGAGGTGTTTTTAGAATTTATTCTTGATTTTTAGATTTTTCCGATATTTACGAAAAGAAAAATAATTTTTTTAATTTTTTCAAACATTTATGAAAAGAAGTAAAATTTTGATCTTATTTTTGTGTCGTTATTATAAGGTCATTGGTCCAAGTCGAATTTTTATGAGATGTTTCTTTGTATTTTTTTTCTTTTTTTATATATTTTTCATACATTTACGTTGTGAAAAATAACATTTTAGATTTTTTCGGATACGAAAAGAAGTAAATTTTTATCTTATTTTTTGTTTCGATATTTTAAGGTCATTGGTGCAAATTGAATTTTTTAGAGCTGTTTTTTGTATTTTTCTTCTAGATTTTTATATTTTTCGGACATTTAAGAAGTGAAAAATAAAATATTTGATTTTTTTGGATAGTTATTCAAAGAATTAAATTTTGATCTTTTTTTCTTTTTTTTGATATTCCAAGGTCATTGGTGCAAGCCGAAATTTTTTTGAGGTGTTTTTTTTTTAATCTTTTCTTGATTTTTATATTTTTTAGACATCTATGAATAGAAAAATAATTTTTTTGATATTTTTTCAGACAATTACGAAAAGAAGTAAAATTTTGATCTTATTTTCGCTTCGTTATTCTAAAATCATTCGTAAAAGTCAAATTTTTTTTGAGGTGTTCTTTGTATATTTTTCTTGATTTTTATATTTTTTAGGCATTTACGAAAAAAGATATATTTTTAGATTTTTGTTTGAACAATTACGAAAAGAAGTAAATTTTTTATCTTACTTTCGTTTTGACATTCTAAAACCATTGGTACAAGTTGAAATTATTTGAGATGTGTTTTGAATTTTTCTTTATATTATATTTTCGGACATTTACGAAGAAAAAATATATTTTTTGATTTTTTTTAGAGAATTATGAAATAAAGTAAAATTTTGATCTTGTTTTCGTTTCGATATTCTAAAGTCATTGTTGTAAGTCGAAGATTTTTTGAGGTGCTTTTTGAATATTTTCTTGATTTTTATATTTTTCGGACATTTACTAAGAATTTTTTTTTAAATTTTTTTCGGACAGTTACAAATAAAGGAAATTCTTTGATCTTATTTTCTTTTCGATATTCTAAAGTCATTGTAGAAGTCAAAGAAAATTTGGGGGTTTTTAGTATTTTATTCTTGATTTTTATATTTTTCGGACATTTCCGAAGAAAAAAAATAATTTCTCGGACAGTTACAAAAAGAAATAAATTTTTTATCTTATTTTCGTTTCGATATTCCAAAGTCATTGGTGCAAGTCGAAACTTTTTTGAGTTTTTTTTGTATTTTGTCTTGGTTTTTATATTTTTCGCACATTTACGAAAAAAACTTGATTATTTTCTATCAGCTACGAAAAGAAGTAAATTTTTTACCTTATTTTCGTTTCGATATTCTAAAGTCATTGGTGCAAGTCAAAAAAAAAATTGAGTTGTTTTTTGTTTTTTTTTCCTGATTTTTATATTTTTCGGGCATTTACAAAGAAAAATCAATTTTTTGATTTTTTTTCAGACAGTTACGTAAAGAAGTAAAATTTTCATTTTATTTTCGTTTCGATATTCTAAAGTCATTGGTGCAAGTCGAAATTTTTTTGAAGTGTTTTTTGTATTCTTCTTGATTTGATATTTTGTGGACATTTGCGAAGAAAAAAAAAATTTTGATTTTTTTCGGACCGTTACGAAAAGAAGTAATATTTTGATCTTATTTTTGTTTTGATATACTAAAGTCATTTGTTCAAGTCAAAATTTCTTGGAGGTGTTTTTTTTATTTTTAAGTATTTTTATATTTCGTACATTTACGAAGAAAAATAATTTTTTAAATTTTTTCGGATAGTTACGAAAAGAAGTAAAATTTTGATCTTATTTTCGTTTCAATATTCCAAAGTCATTGGTGCAAGTCCAATTTTTTAGAGGTGTTCTTTGTATTTCTTTCTTGACTTTATATTTTTCAAACATTTACGAAGAAAAAAAATTAATTTTTAGATTTTTTTCGACCAATTACGAAAAGATGTAAATTTTTGTTCTTATTTTTGTTTTGATATTATAAAGTCATTGGTACAATTCAAAATTATTTGAGGTATCTTTTGTATTTTTTCTTGATATTTATATTTCTTGGACATTTACGAAGAAAAGAATAATTTTTTTGATTTTTTTCCAACAATTACGAAAAAAGTAAAATTTTGATCTTATTTTCGTTTCGATATTCTAAAGTCATTGGTGCAAGACGAAGATTTTTTGAGGTGTTTTTTTGTATATTTAATTTATTTTAATATTTTTTGAACATTTACGAAGAAAAAAAATTGAATTGTTTTGGACAGTTACAAAAAAAAGTAAAACTTTGATCTCATTTTAGTTTCGATATTCTAATGTGATTGGTGCAAGTAGAAATTATTTTGAGGTATTTTTTGTATTTTTCTTGATTTTTATATTTTTCGGACATTTATGAAGAAAAATATAAAATTATTTTCGGTTCGATATTCTAAAGTCATTGGTGCAAGTTGAAATGTTTTTGAGACATTTTTTCTTAATTTTAATATTTTCGGACATTTAAGAAGAAAAAATAAATTTTTTGATTTTATTCGGACATTTACAAAAAAAAAAAAATTTGATCTAATTTTCATTTCGATATTCTAAAGTCATTGGTGGAAGTCGAAATTTTTTTGAGGTATTTTTTCTTAATATTAATAGGGTAAAAGGACAATTATACCCTCAAACTTTCAAAAATGGTATGTCAATACCCTTCGTCATACTTTTCGTTCATCAAAACCCTTGCTGTCCAATAATCAATACAAATTTACCCCTCCCACTAACAGATCGCTTATTGTATACACGTGACGTAATCTTACGCCACAACCCGAGTTGACCAATTTTTTAACCCAAATTTCAAAACCTACCCATAACCCATTTAACTCACCCGATTTACCCACAAATAAACTCTCTAAAATCCTAAAAAAAAATGAAAATCCTTATTGAATTCATCAAGACCCTAATAGTATCCTAATGAAGGATTAACATCATTTTTAATCTTCTTTCGCATTTTGATAATCCACATACGACATCGCCGGCAACGGGCGGTGGAGGTGGCGACGGAGGCTCATACCCATCTCATCCGTTATTAATGTGAGGATGATATTAGGAGATTACTGATTTTGATAGATTACAGATCTAGTACCATAACTGGACTGACTGAAATTAAAATGGTAATTCGAATTGGAAGGAGGCGGGTAGTTGGGTGGGGGAGGAGGAGTTAGAAAGGATAAGGGTTTTGGGAAGTGGGGGGGGGGGGGTGTTGTAGAAGCTGCAGGTAAGGAGTAGGTTGGATGGGGAGGTGGTGGGGAAGGGAAGGAAAGGGCGGAGCAATAGAAGAAGACGGTGGCGGAGCAACAGAGGAGGAGGGTGGTGGAGGTGATAGTTTTGATACTTTTTACTCCATGAAATTCCCATTTTTTCTTCATTGCAGGAACCAGAGGAACAATAGAAGAAGAATTTTGAAGAAATCAACAGAAGAATTCGAGAAGAAGAATTACAGAAAAGAATAATGGAAAATGTGGGACCCACGTTGTTAAGGGAAAGTGATTAGTATGTTAAGTTGTTGAAAAAATATTTTCAAAAATTAAGTTTTACAAAAAAAATCCATTAATTAATAGGAGTATTACAATAAAATTCTTATTATAATCATATTTTTTAAAACGCGGGTAAAGTTTAACATAAATAAATAAACTTTAGGATTTTTTTTTACGATTATAAAGAGTTTATTTGTGGGTAAATCAGGTGGGTTAATTGGGTTAAGGGTGGGTTTTTGAAATTTGGGTAAAAAAATTGGTCAACCGAGTTGTGGCATAGGAATGCGACACGTGTACACAATCAGTGCTCCATTAGTGGGAGGGGTAAATATGTACTGATTATTGGACGACAAGGGCTTTGATGAACGAAAAGTATGATGAAGGGTATTGACATACCATTTTCGAAAGTTCGGGGGTATATTTGTCCTTTTTCCCATTTTAATATTGTTTGGACAATTAAGAAGAAAAAATAATTTTTTTGATTTTATTCGGACGTTTAAAAAAAAAGTAAAATTTTGATCTTATTTTCGTTTCGATATTCTAAACTCATTGGTGCAAGTCAAAAAAATTTTGAGGAGTTTTTTGTATTTTTTTCTTGATTTTTATTTTTTGGGACATTTACGAAGAAAATAAAAGTTTTTGATTTTTTTCGAACCGTTACGAAAAAAGTAAAATCTTGATCTTATTTTCATTTCTATATTCTAAAGTCATTGTTGCAAATTGAAATTTTTTGAGGTGTTTTTTCTATATTTTTCTTGAAATTCTTATATTTTTCAGACATTTACGAAGAAAAAAATAAAAATTTTGATTTTTTTCGTACAGTTACGAAAAGAAGTAAAATTTTGATCTTATCTTCGTTTCGATATTCTGAAGTCATTGGTGCAAGTTGATTTTTTTTTTAGGTGCTTTTTGTATTTTTTCTTGATTTTTATATTTTTCGGACATTTACAAAGAAAAAAATTAAAATTTTTGATATTTTTCGGACTGTTACGAAAATAAGTAAAATTTTGATCTTATTTTCGTTTCGATATTCTAAAGTCATTGGTGCAAGTCGAAATTTATTTGAGGTGTTATTTGTATTTTGTTCTCTATATTTATATTTTTCGGACATTTACAAAGAACAAAAAAATAATTTTTTTTTTTTTCAGATAGTTACAAAAAGAAGTAAAATTTTGATCTTATTTTTGTTTCGATATTCTAAAGTGATTGGTGCAAGTCAAAAAAAATTTGAGGTGTTTTTTGTATCTTCTTTTCTTGATTCTTATATTTGTCGGACATTTACGATGAAAAAAAATATAATTTTTTAATTTTTCAGACGGTTACGAAAAGAAGTAAAATTTTGATCTTATTTTCATTTCGATATTCAAAAATCATTGCTGCAGGTCTAAATTTTTTTTAGGGGTTTTTTGTATTTTTTTCTTGATCTTAATATTTTTCCGACATTTACGAATTAAAATATTTTTTTTGATTTTATCCAGTCAGTTATGAAAAGGAGTAAAATTTTGATCTTATTTTCGTTTTGATATTTTAAAGTCATTGGTGCAAGTCGAATTTTTTTTGAGTTGTTTTTATTTATTTATTTTTCCTGATTTTTATATTTTTCAAACATTTATTAAGAATTTTTTTTTTTTAATTTTTTTCGGACAATTACAAAAAGAAGTAAAATTTGGATTTTATTTTCGTTTACATATTCTAAAGTCATTGCTGCAAGTCAAAATTATTTTGAGGTGTTTTTTTTATATTTTTTCTCTATTTTATATTTTTCGAACATTTACGAACAAAAAAAAATATTTTTAATTTTTTTCGGACAATAATGAGAAGAAGTAAAATTTTGATTTTATTTTCGTTTCGTTATTCTAAAGTCATTGGTGGAAATTTTTTTGAGGTGTTTTTTGCATTTTTTTATTTTTATATTTTTCACTCATTTACGAAGAAAAAATTTTGATTTTTTTCGGACAGTTACGAAAAAAAGTAAATTTTTTATCTTATTTTCGTTTCGATATTCTAAATTAAATTGTGCAAGTCAAATTTTTTTTGAGATGTTTTCTATATTATTTTCATATTTTTTGGACATTTACGAAGAAAAAAAATAAAAAAATAGGTATTTTTTCGAATAGTTATGAGAAGAACTAAAATTTTGTTCTTTTTCGTTTTGAGATTCTTATGTCATTTGTGCAAGTAGAAATTTTTGGAGGTGTTTTTTGTTTCTTTTCTTGATTTTTATATTTTTCGGACATTTACGAAGATTTTATGTCACGATCCGATTCCTCAAGTCATGATGACGCCTTCTATAACTCACTAGTAGGCAAGCCAACCCGTATCCCGAAACAACTAGTAATGGGATTGAGGGTAGAAAACTAAACCCAACAACACAATAATAACAACAACAGGAATCACAAATGGAAGGGCGGAAGCAAGCCAAAACTATATACAAATAAAAGATCCCTCCCAGAACCTGGAAGTCACAAGTACAGAGCTACTAACAAAATGAGTACAAGTCCCAAAAGTGGACCACAGAAACAAGACTGTCTCAAAAAGTAAAAGACAAGTCAATATATAAATACAGAAGGAGATGGGCAAATCCAGGACGCTATGTGCTCACCCTCGCCTCCTAATATGACTGCAGCTGGCTCGAAATCAACGTTGATAGTTGGTGCTCGGACCTGCAGCACGAAAATAGATGCAGAGTGTAGTATGAGTACCAAAACAATAGGTACCCAGTAGGCATCAAAGGCCGACTGAGCAAGAAAAGCAAAAGTAATATGAAATGCGAGAATCTAACATACTAACAAAAATAAGCATGAGGGAACATCTAATAGGTATGCACACGAGCGTACTCACACACAAAGAGAAGGAAAGTAGCTAACTAAATCTGAACGGGCTCCCATAAACTCGGTGGGTACGCTCGTGCACAATATGAAAGTAAAACCCGAACGGCCTCCCATAAGGCCGACGGGTGCAAAGAAGGGAGAGTTAAAATGAAGTAAGAGGATCCGATGAAGTTTCCAAGATTACCACAACTTTCTGGACTTGAACCGAACTAATCCATGTGCTCGTAGCTTACCCAGAGCTAATAGGGAAATAATGACTTGAACCGAATGAAGATGAAGGATCAAGGACTTGAACCGAGATTTGGAATAACCGATTACTTGAACAAAGCTAAGGATAATCGTGGAATTGAACCACATAAAATATGACCAAGGACTTGAACAGAGGTGAAGAATAATCGTGGAGTTGAACCACATAAAATATGACCAAGGACTTGAAACGATGTTAAGGATAATCGTGGACTTGAACCACATAAAATATGACCAAGGACTTGAACCGAGGTTAAGGATAATTGTGGACTTGAACCACATAAAATATGATCAAGGCCTTGAACCGAGGTTAAGGATAATTGTGGACTTGAACATACCACATAAAATATGACCAAGGACTTGAACCGAGGTTAAGGATAATCGTGGACTTGAACCACATAAACTATGACCAAGGCAAGGACTTGAACCCTGCCCGGTGGTGTGAACTAAGGACTTGAACCACGAGTAGAGGCGAGTCGGTTAGAAATAGGATCAACTATCAATCGAGCGTCACGGGGATTACCCCCAAACCGAGTGCCATCAATAAATCACTCCTGCCCGAACCGTATCCAACCAGAATCGTCGAGTAGCTCCCAAACCAAGAATTCGAATACATCAGAACCGACATGACAAGGAATTATGAATATAAGGTTCCAAGAGCGGTGTTACTGCCTGGCAAAGGCGCAAACTGTCAGACTCAAGTCTGCCATATCAATCTATAGAAGCGTCGTCGGAGAGGTTTCAAGGCCTACTAGCTCTAAAATATGCAAGTCTATGGCAATCACTAGTCTAAGCCTAGACTAAGGCCCAACATGCTTTCAAATATACACACAAGCCATAAAAAGGGCGTACCACAAGGTATAGATGATCAATAATTACATTAGACATGCTTTAGTAACCCGGAGTATCCGAAATTAGAGTATAAGTTATGGTTTCTAGGAATTTAGCATGCTCAACAACCGAAAACCCTAAAATCACACAAATCAACATACAAATGTTAAATCATGTTCAATCTAAGGAGAGGGAAGCCGTAGCCAACTTATAGGCGGACCGCGTATGCTCAAAATCACATAGCCGGAGCCTTTCCCTTCCGTACGATCTCAAAAAGCTGCCACGCTATCAAAAATACAATCACAACGATAATATGAGCATTTTGACACCAAAATCATAATTTTCGGAGTTGGACCCAAAATCGAGCCTAAAATGGGATTGTGGGACCCGCGATGGCCACTCCGAATTTGACACCGCAAGAAGGATATAAACACAATATGGAATTTGTACCCCAAAATGGGGCACAGTTCGAGGATCGTAACGAAAGAAATTTGATCATGCAATAAAAATTCGATTTATGGAAAAAATCAAGAAAGGGCAGCCCTTTTGGGGAAGAAATTACCTCAAAACGTTGATCTTCACACTTCTCCGAGCACTCCATAGAGAACCCACAATCCACACGAGCACCCAAGAAATCAGCTAAAACCAAGAAACGCCTCAAACGAAGCTTCCCCAGCACATTTCGATCACACCACTGCGTTCCCACAGAAAAACCACACAATTTAGATCTTTGAATCACTCAATTTGGAGCTCTATAGCTCAAGATTACGCAATTGAAAATGAGGGCTGAAAGCAGAAATGGGGCTTTTAAAAGACGAATCTAGTCACTAAAAAGACAAAATTTGGTCGTTAAAAGCCCAAAATCTAGTCGCTAAAAGGGCAACACCATATTTTAGCTTTTTCTATTTTTTTAAAGTCTCCCACGGGGTGCTCATAATTCGTTCAGAATCCCATGCGCGCAAACGGACTATGCTACCCCACTAAATTCGACGTTCCGGACTCAATGACGCAATCAGAATTCCCATACGAGGTCATTTTGACTAAAAGTGAGTCCCACACCCAAATGCCATTTTTAGCCAAATTCTACAACGTGCTTTGGGAAGCGAACGAAGGGTCGTTCTAGACCAAACTTGACATTCCGGAATTAATCTCGCTTACGGAATTTTATCTGAGTGCGTTTTCCAAGAATATTGATCAAAGTCAACCTTAGGCAAAATTTCAAAGGCTAAAACGCCAAATGGTCCCAAACTCGCGCCGAAGGCCTCGGGACTCGTTCCTACCATGCTTCTAGACTAATTTGGCCATTCCGGAGCTGATGGAACCGTCAAAATTCCATCCTGAGGTCGTTAACCTGATATTTTGACTAAGATCAACTTTTCAAGGTTCAAAATCTCCAAAACAGGGAAACGAGGCTACAACCCAAATGAAAGACCAGGCGGCCGAACAGTTAGTGCCAGCAAATCATAAATGACTTGGGGTCGCTATAGGAACGCCCTAAACGTCAAAATGAATGCATTAATTCAAAAATGATCTAGTGGGTCAATACAAAAAAACATCTCAAAATTTTTTCGACTTGCACCAATGACTTTAGAATATCAAAACGAAAAAAATGTCAAAATTTTACTTCTCTTTATAACTGTCCGAAAAAGATAAAAATCAAGAAAAATACATAAAAGAAGTACAAAAAACACCTCAATTTTTTTTGAATTGAACCAATGACTTAAGAATATCGAAAAGAAAAAAATATAAAAATCAAGAAAAATATAAAAATACAAAATACACCGAAAAAAAATTCGACTTGCACCAATGACTTAAGAATATCAAAACGAAAAAAATATCAAAATTTAACTTGTTTTCGTAACTGTCTGAATTTTTTATATTTTTCTTTGTAAATATCCGAAAAATATTAAAATCAAGAAAAATATAAAAAATATTTTAAAAAAAATTCGACTTGCACCAATGACTTTAGAATAGCAAAACAAAAAAAAAATATCAAAGTTTTACTTCTTTTTGTAATTGTCCGAATTTTTTTTGTTTTTCTTCGTAAATGTCCGTAAATTTTAAAAATCAATAAAAATACATAAAAAAAAATACAAAAAACACCTCATAAAAATTTCTACTTGCACCAAAGACTTTAGAATGTTGAAAAGAAAAAAATATCAAAATTTTAATTATTTTCATAATTGTCCGAATTTTTTTATTTTTCTTCATAAATTTTGGAAAAATATAAAAATCTATAAAATTATATAAAAATACAAAAAATATCTCAAAAAAATTTCAACTTTCACCAATGACTTTAGAATATCGTAAAGAAAAAAATATCAAAATTTAACTTCTTTGTGTAACTGTCTGAAAAAAAAAATCTTCGTAAATGTCCATAAAATATAAAAATCAAGAAAAATGCATAAAATAAATAAAAAGACCTAAAAAAAATTCGACTTGCACCAATGACTTTGGAAAATCGAAATAAAATAATATTAAAACTTTACTTCTTTTTGTAACTGTCCGAAAAACAAATATTTTTCTTCGTAAATTTCCATAAAATATAAAAATCTAGAAAAGTTTATAAAAAAATACAAAAAACACCTCTAAAAAATTTCGACTTGCACCAATGACTTAAGAATATCGAAAAGAAAAAGATATCAAAAAATTTACTTTTTTTCGTAATTGTCCGGTTTTTATTTTTATTTTTATATGTAAATGTCCGTAAAATATAAAAATCAATAAAATAAAAAAACAATACAAAAAACACCTCAAAATAATTTCAACTTGCACCAATGACTTTAGAATATCGAAACGAAAAAAATATCAAAATTTTACTTCTTTTTATAGCTGTCGGATTTTTTTTGATTTTTCTTGATAAATGTCCGTAAAATATAACAATCAAGAAATATACATAAAAAGTACAAAAAACACCTAATTATTTTTTTGACTTGCACCAATGACTTTAGAATATCGAAACGAAAAAAATATCAAAATTTTACTTCTATTCATAACTGTCCGAAAAGTATTTATTTTTATCATAAAATTACAAAAAACACATCAAAAAAATTTCTACTTAAAACAATGACTTTAGAATATCAAAACTAAAAAAATATCAAAATTTTACTTCTTTTCAAAACTGTCCAATTTTTTTCTTAATTTTCTTTATAAATGTCCGTAAAATATAATAATCAACAAAAATACATTAAAAAAAAAATACAAAAGCCACCTCAAAATTTGACTTGCACCAATGACTTTAAAATATCGAAACAAAAAATATCAAAATTTTACATCTTTTCATAACTGTCAGAGAAGTTTTTATTTTTTCATAAATGTACAAAAAATAAAAATATCAAGAAAAATTCATTAAAATTACAGAAACACCTAAATAAAAATCAACTTGCACCAATGACTTTAGAATATCGAAACTAAAAAAATAATAAATTCTTACTTCTTTTCGTAACTGTCTGATTTTTTTTTAGTTTTCTTCGTAAATGTCCAAAAAATATTAAAATCAAGAAAAATACATAAAGAATACAAGAAAAATGTCAAAAAAATTCGACTTGCACCTAAGACTTTAGAATATCGAAACGAAAAAAATATTCAAAATTATACTTCTTTTTGTATGTGTCCGTAGATTTTTTATTTTTGTTCGTAAATGTTCATTAAATATAAAAATAAGGACAAATACATAAAGAGGATAAAAAACACTTCAAATTTTTTTGACATGCACCAATGACTTTATAATATCAAAACAATAAAAATATTAAAATTTAAAATCTTTTCGTAACTATCCGAGAAAGATAAAAATCACGAAAATACATAAAGAATACCAAAAAACACCTTAAAAAAATTTCGAATTGCACCAATGACTTATGAGTATAGAAACGAAAAAAAATATCAAAATTTTACTTATTTTCTAAATGTCCAATTTTTTTTTATATTTCTTCGTAAATGTCCAAAAAATATAAAACTCAAGAAAAATATAAAAATACAAAAAAAAACCTCAAAAAAATTTAGAATTTCACCAATGACTTTAGTATATCGAAACTAAAAAAATAACAAAATTTTATTTCTTTTCGTATCGGTCTGATTTTTTTTATTTTTCATCGTAAATGTCTGAAAAATATAAAAATAAAAAAGAATTCATAAAAATTATAAAAAAAAATTCAATTTTTTTTTGACTTGCATCAATGACATTAGAATAGCGAAACGAAAAAAATATCAAAATTTTACTTCTTTTCGTAATTTTATGAATTTTTTTTATTTTTCTTCGTAAATGTCCGTAAATTTTAAAAATCAATAAGAATACATAAAATATACAAAAAATGCCTAAATTTTTTTTTGGCATGTACCAATGACTTTAGAATATCGAAACAAAAAAAGTATGAAATTTTTTCTTCTTTTCTTAACAGTCCAAAGTTTTTTTTCTTCATAAAATTCGGAAAAACATAAAAATCTATTAAAATATTGAAAAATAAAAAAAAACACCTCAAAACTTTGAATTTCACCAATGACTTTAGAATATCGTAACAAAAAAAAATCAAAATTTTATTTCTATTCCTAACTGTCAGAAATTTTTTATTTTTCTTTGGAAATGTCCGTAAAATATAAAAATCAATAAAAACATGTACAAAAAATACCTCAAGAAAATTTTGATTTTTACCAATGACTTTATAATATCGAAACGAAAAAAATACTAAAATTTTACTTCTTTTTGTAACTTTCCGAAATTTTTTATTTTTCTTCGTAAATGTCCATAAAATATAAAAATAAATAAAAAATATAAAAAAAACAAGAAACACCTCAAAAAAAAAGTTGACTTGCACCAATGACTTAAGAGTATCGAAAGAAAAAAATATCAAAAATTTTACTTCTTTTCGTAAATGTCTATTTTTTTTTATTTTTCTACGTAAATGTCTTTAAAATAAAGAAATAAAAATAATACAAAAAACTTCTCAAATTGTTTTGGACTTGCCCCAATGACATTAGAATATCGAAACGAAAAAAATATAAAATTTTACTTCATTTCATAACTGTCCAATTTTTTTTATTAATCGTCATAAATGTCCGTAAAATTTAAAAATCAAGAAAAATACATAAAAGATACAAAAAAACACCTCAATTTTTTTTTGACTTGCACCAATAACTGTAGAATATCGAAACGAAAAAACTATCAAAATTTTACTTCTTTTCATAACTCTCCGAAAAGTTTTTATTTTTTTCATAAATGTCTGAAAAATATAAAAATCAAGAAAAATACATTAAAACTACGAAAAACACCTCAAAAAAAAAATCGACTTCTACCAATGACTTTAGAATATTGAAACTAGAAAGATATCAATATTTTACTTCTTTTCGTAACTGTCCGAAATTTTTTATTTTTTTTCTTAAATGTTCAAAAAATATTAAAATCAAAAAAATACATAATAATACAAGAAACACCTCAAAAAAAATTCCACTTGCAACAATGACTTTAGAATATCGAAACGAAAAATATATTCAAAATCATACATCTTTTTGTAATTGTCCAAAAAAAAATTAATTTTCTTCGTCAATGTCCATAAAATAAAAAATCAAGAAAATACATAAAAAAACATAAAAAAACACCTAAAAAAGAATCGACTTGCACCAATGACTTTAGAATATTAAAACGAAAAAGATATCAAAATTTATTTCTTTTCGTAACTGTCTAAGAAAGTTAAAAATCAAGAAAAATACATAAAACAAATATACAAAAAACACCTCAAAAAAGTTTCTACTTGCACCAATGACTTAAGAATATCAAAATGAAAAAATATCAAAATTTTATTTCTTTTCGTAACTATCCAAATTTTTTTTATATTTCTTCGTAAATTTTCGAAAAATATAAAAATACATAAAAGTACAAAAAACACCTCAATTTATTTTTGACTTACACCAATAACTTTAAAATATCGAAACAAAAAAATATCAAAATCTTACTTCTTTTTCTAAGTGTCCGAATTTTTTTATTTTTCTTTGTAAATATCCGAAGAATATAAAAATCAAGAAAAATACATTAAATATATAAAAAGGCATTTCAAAAAAATTTCGACTAGCACCAATGACTTTAGAATAGCGAAACCAAAAAATATTAAAATTTTACTTCTTTTCGTAATTGTCTGAATTTTTTTTACTTTTCTTCGTATATGTTCGTAAATTTTAAAAATTAATAAAAAAATACAACAAGCACGTAAAAAAATTAGACTTGCACCAATGACTTTAGAATATTGAAACAAAAAAAATATCAAAATTTTACTTTTTTTCGTAACTGTCCGAATTTTTTTTATTTTGCTTCATAAATTTCCAAAAAATATAAAAATATATAAAAATACAAAAACACACCTAAAAAAAATTCGACTTTCACCTATGACTTTTGAATATCGTAACAAAAAGAAATATCAAAATTTTATTTGTTTCGTAACTATCAGAATTTTTTTATTTCTCTTTGTAAATGTCCGTAAAATATAAAAATCAAGAAAAATATACAAAAAACATCTCAAACAAATTTTGACTTGCAACAATGAATTTATAATATTGAAACGAAAAAAATATTAAAATTTTACATCTTTTTGTAACTGTCCGATTTTTTTTTTCTTCGTAAATGTCCATAAAATATAAAAATCAGGAAAAATACATAAAGAATACAAAAAACACCTCAAATCCTTTTGATTTGCACCAATGACTTAAGAATATTGAAATGAAAAAAATATTAAAAAATTTACTTTTTCCCGTAACTGTCTGAATTTTTTTTATTTTTCTACGTAAATGTCCGTAAATTATAAAAATCAAGAAAAATACATAAAAAGATATAAAAAACATCTCAAATTTTTTTTCGACTTGCACCAATGACTTTAGAATATCGAAACGAAAAAAATATCAAAATTTTACTTCTTCGTAGCTGTCCGATTTTTTTTTTATTCTTCTTCGTAAATGTCCCAAAAAATATAAAATCAAGAAAAATACATAAAAATAATAATACAAATAACACCTCAAAAAAATTCGACTTGCACCAATGAATTTAGAAATCGAAACAAAAACATATCAATATTTTACTTCTTTTCGTGACTCTCCAAATTTTTTTTATTTTTCTTCTTAAATGTCCGTAAAATAGAAAAATCAAGAAATATAGATAACAAAATACAAGAAACACCTCAAAAAAATTTCAACTTGCACAAATGATTTTAGGTTATCAAAACCAAAAAAATATCAAAATTTGACTTCTTTTCATAGCTGTCCAATTTTTTTTCTCTGTAAATTTTAAGCCTCATATAATCGACAAGTTTTAATAATGACAATACTTAACTGACTTATCACTTGGTGCAGGAAAAGAACGAGGTACAAGTCAAGCACAAACACTCTTAATGAAGGAAAGTAGATGATTTGCTGATTGAGCCACTTAAGAAAGGAAAGTACATATTTGCTAAATCAATCAAGAGGAACAACTCGCAGGAATCAAAGGATACATTCAAGGAAACAAGATCAGCCAAAGAAGAAGACATCCTATAAATCAGTCTAGGAGGACAATACGCATAAATCAAGGGACACACTCAAGGAAGTAAGATCGGCCAGAATTCAAGATCGCTTAATGAGAAATCAAAATCAAGGGATAAAGTCAAGACATGAAGATCTGCCAAGATTCAAGATCATCCCACAATGAAAGATTTGATTTTCCATGCACATATCTGACATGGACATGACTCAGCAAATCAATCATGATCGAATCGAGGATAACATCAATGATCCTTGATTCAAACACCCTTGGGTTTCTGAAAAGAGCAAAACTATATTAACCTCTCTTAGCCATAGTTGTGAAGTATGAACTTCACTTGAACTTGTACTATTCTCTTCTACCATCTTTCATAAAAGCATTGTATTCTTGTGAGCATACAATTGAAAAAGAAAAGAGAGAAGAAACTGAGTGTAGGTTATACTAGTTGAGGTTGCGTCACAGTAGAGGTTCTGATTTGCATATCAGATAGAATTTTCATTTAAAATACCTTGTAACACCCAAGTTCACTTCAAGCTCTTAAGGAAACCCTTGAAACCCAAGGGGACTGGAAGTAGGCATCACATCGATGTTCCGAACCAGTATAAAACTGCTGGTGTTATTTACTTACTGCTCTTATAATTTTTGTTTATCTATGTTGCTAACGTGTAGGTGGGTCGACTGACCAATATAGGAAGTCGACTGAAGAATTTTTAATTCACCACCCCCCGCTTCACTTTCAATTGGTATCAGAGCAGGTCTCACTATTTCAGTGTTTAACCACACAGAACAAATATCCAATGGCACACTATCATATCCCTGGTACTTTACTTCAAGATGGACATTCGTCACACCGACCACCATACTTCAATGGACAACATTACTCTCAGACAGATTCAAAATATTTGTCTTTTCAAATGATCATCAATCATGGATAGTGATCAAGAAGGGCCCAAAGCCTCTTCCTGGATTGACTGAAAAAGATGGCACTGAAAAGCCATTTGATCCTGAATCATTTGATATCCCTAAGGAACAACAAGAGGTAATTCAAACTAATGCTAGAGCTATAAGTTTGTTATATTGTGCAGTGAGTGGAGCTGAATATGACAAAATATCAACATGTGAAACTGCGAAAGAAATGTGGGACAAACTAGAAGTGACTTATGAAGGAACCACTAAAGTAAAGGAAGCTTGGATCAGTTCACTTGTAAATGAATATGAGTTGTTCAAAACACTGAATCCATGTTCTCAAGATTCAAGAAAATTGTCTGCGAACTCAAATCACTTGTAATGGTGTATTCAAATGCACTACAAGTCAAGAAAGTCGTTAGAAGTCTTCCCAAGGCTTGAGAAACTAAAGCTGCCATTCTTGAAGATGGAGATCTGTAGAAAATGACATACGATGAACTTCGAGGCAACTTAATGGCCTATGAACATAATCATATTAACAGGTACAACAAGGATGATAAAAAGAAGACTGTGGCATTTACAGCTAAAGCATCTGGAATTGGAGAAGAAGTTAATGAAAATCAAGATGAAGGAATGACTCTTATAAATCGAGGAGTAAGACAAATGCTTAGACAGAGAAGACAGAGACCTCAACAAGACTTCAAGAACAATGATTTCAAAAGGAATGATGATCGTTGTTACTACTGCGGAAAACCAGGATACATCAAACAAAACTGCCCAGAACGTAGAAGAAGAAAAAATTGAAGAAACGAAGATCCTAAGAGTCTTGGAGCATGGGATCAAGGAGAAACAACTGACGATGACCATGATGAAATGGAAAATATATGTTTCATGGCACTAGGTGAAACAAGTGAGGTAAGACATTTTAACTGTCCAAATTGTAATGACTTACAAAATTCTTTGGATACGATTGTCGATGAATTACAGAAGGTTATTGATGAATACAATAAAATTGCTCAAGAAAAGAAAGATTGGCAGATTCTTCTTGAAGCAAGTCAGATTGAAGTTGACTTACTAACAAAAGAACTAGAGGAAGTAAAAATGCAGTTGAACAACATCAGAAAATCTCCAAGTCACAGTTCTGTTAGATCTAACAGAACTATGTTTTATAGGAGAAACTCTCCTAATCATAGTTCCAACAGATCAAACAGATCTATATCAAATTCTTACTCTCCTGATAATTCTGTTAAAATTACTTGCTATACTTGTAGAGAACTCGGTCATATCTGGAAAGTGGATTTGGAGACCAAAAGTCACTAATCATCAAGGACCCAAAAATACTTAGGTACCTAAAAGAAACTAATCTTTTTTGTTTTCAGGAGCAGTCTAAGAAAACCTACAAAAAGGGAATGTGGGTACTTGACAGTGGATGCTCCAGACATATGTGCAGAAAGAAAGAAAATTTCAAAACCATAAAAAGGATTGATGGAGGTTGTGTAAGATTCAGTGACAATGCTAAAGGAGAAGTAACAAGAGTAGGAACCATTACTCTTAGCTCTTCATGTGATCTAGTTGAAGTGTACTTAGTTGAAGGACTCAAGCACAAGCTTATTAGCATCAGTCAACTATGTGATGCCATATTTTAAGTCACCTTCAGCACTGTAAGCTGCATCATAAAACATCCTGAGAAAAACCTCACTCTCATCGGAGATCGAGTAAATAATATATATGTCCTGAATAATGTTGATTTTACTTCTCTTACCTATCTTACTGCAGTCACCAGTGACCTGTGGTTATGGCATCGAAAGTTAGGACATGCAAGCATGCACGCTCTTGAGAAACTCTCTAAACTGGAACTAGTTATTGGTTTACCAAAATTAACTTTTGAGAAAAATCACATCTGTGATGCATGTTAAATGGGTAAGCAAACTTGTTCATCTTTCAAGGTAAAAGATATTGTAAGTACCTCAAAACCTCTCCAGTTTATTCATGTGGACCTTTTTGGTCCAACTCGAACTGCTAGTATCAGAGGTAAAAGATTTTCTTTCGTAATTGTTGATGATTTCTCAAGATTTACATGGGTAATGTTTTTCACTCACAAGAGTGAGGCCTTTACTAACTTTGAAGTGTTTTGTAGAAGAGTTCAAAGAGAAGCAGGTTACTTCATTACTACCATTCACAGTGACCATGGTGACAAATTTGAAAATAAAGCATTTGAGGATTTCTGTGCTCAAAATGGATTCACTCAAAGCTTCTCTTCACCCAGATCACCTCAATAAAATAGAGTGGTAGAAAGAAAAAATCGTTCATTACACGATACAGCCAGAACTATGCTACTGGATCAAAATCTTCCTGATCATTTTTGGGAAGAAGCTGTAAGTACTGCTTGTCACATTCTTAACAAGTGTCTTATCAGGCCTATTTTAAAGAAGACTCCATATGAACTCTGGGAAGGAAAGAAGCCAAACATTAGCTACTTTCATCCTTTTGGTTGCAAATGCTTCATCCACAATAATGGTAAGAAAAACCTTGGTAAGTTCGATCCAAGAAGTGACGAAGGTATTTTCCTAGGCTATGCTCCTCTTAGCAGATCTTTTAGAGTTTTTAACAAAAGAACTTTGAGTGTTGAAGAATCTGTTCATGTAGTTTTTGATGACACTAATCCAAGAGTACATGAAATTGAAGTTGGTGACGATGAAATTCCCTCCCTTAAACAAATTGAAGAGACTTCAAAAGTTACTTGAAACACCCCGTAGAACCTAGTGAGACCTAGTGAGACCTAGCAAAGGCTTGACTAAAACTAGTAAGTTGAACTAGTGAGATGAACTAGTGTGTTGTAGGGTCTTGTAGTGGACTTTTAGAGTGTTGTATGAGGGTTAAAAATGAAGATAAATGTCCCCTATACTTAGATGGGCATAAATAAGGGTTAAACGTTCGGGTAAGACCCCCCCCCCCCCCCCCCCCCCCCCCCCC